>CM057337.1:370159962-370429848 GCA_030015575.1 Agapanthus africanus | reverse complement strand
TCAGAAAACAAACCGAGTGTGTAGCATCTGCCAGTTATTGCTAAAGGAGTCACTCCCGGTGAAGGGATCTCGGTCCTTTCCTCATCGAATAAGGTGCAGGATATATCACATATACCGCTGTGCAAAGCAAGAACTGTAGCTACCCTTTTTATTTTGAAATTCGATTCTACAACATCTTAGGTTTCTTTTATTTCATTAATCACATTAATGAAGTCCCATCATTTAAGTACCTAAACATCACAGATAAATACGACGTACACTTATGCCATCCGCATTCGCCTCGATGTCCCCTCGTGCACCGTTAGGTTAGGTAACTAACGGCAGAGCGGGCAGGGCTAGCACGGGTGTAAAACATAAGTAACGTTTATATAATATATCATATATACTATATACAGTATCCATCACAGAACATATCACATGATCAGATCACAGATATCGCAGCAGAAGAATCATATGAAATATTGGATATACTAGGACGTCCGTGTTTTCAATACAAGCCAGTATAAAACACGGATTCCACGGTCGTGATGAATAGCTAAACCCACACCCCTAGACCCCTACGAGAGCGGCAAGCAACCCTACCAATTCTAGAGTTAGGAGACCCGGACTCGACTCCTCGAGTTGGTCTCCCACTGGACTCCAGAACCCGGTTACTTGTGCTCCCCTCCTTGGGTCTATCCTAGTGCGGAAAAGTAAATAATATACAAAGGGTGACATCTTCCGCAACCTGGAAGTGCCCCAATAAAAGAATATTACATACAAGTTTTTACATGAATGAAAATGAAAACACTCATCTCACATAAAAACTCCCGGCTATTCAAACACGACGATCCAATATAACATATCAGCAACACATAACATCACATGTCATCAACGTAAGTAAATATGCACATCCCAATTGTCGTTGACATATAGCAACGAAACCAGCGATATCACATATTACACTTACGGTCACAGAAAAGAAAGTGTAAAACTACAACAGTTGGAATCCGCAATCTGTTTAAACATCGCATGCCTAATCAAATGAAATACTTAGACATCACATGCCTAACAATTATCAACCCGCATTTTAGTCTCATTATCGAAAACACTTTTCAATATCAAGTCGGGCAATTCAACAGGATTCCCAACATCCTGATCGAATGTTCGTCGCAAACTTTAGTAGGCGGCCGCACCCCGATGCCGTCGACGAGTGCACCAAGGCGGAACAACGCTGCCGCGAGCACCCGAACGGATGCTTTCGGCGACGGGGTTCTCCTACAGTCACTTGGTCGGGGCTATGGAGCGAGGCTGTCTATTAAGTTTACCCGGCGAGTATCCGCGTACGCTACGTGATTGCGACGGACTTTTGATCACATCAAAATTCCGTGGCAACCGATCAAGTGAGACTAAAGTGCTATGTTTATAACATTCATCCAGTTATCTCATAACTACTTGTGAATTCCAAATGTTGTATCACATTCCGAATAAGATAGAAAATGTTAAACTTTCGATCGAACAATCGAACACCCAAGTTTTCCCGAAACAGCTCAACACATGAAATAAGTTCAAAGACATTCACTTCGTGCCTCAGTACCAACGGTCCAGCCGTAGAAGGGTCAAGCCAACGCCTCACATGTGGCACGCCGTACTGCCCCAAACCCGAAGGTTCAAAGGGCAGTTCAAGACGGTCACATAATCGAGTTAAGGTTTGTTGTCTTCTAGAGGGACCATCGCGTTACATGCACTACTTAGAACGTCCTTAAACCACAGAAAAATCCAACACTTGGAATTTTCCGACAGGGGAAAAGGTGGGTATTTATATCCGGTCGAACTTTTCAACATATTCTAAAATATCCGGAAAGCCACAAAGACAAAGTCTGATAATCCGATCGAATCATCGAATCCCCAAAACAATCCCAGAAAATTCAACTCTTGAATAATAATTAAAAATACCCAGAGAACTCAGCACTGAATAAAGGAAGTTACTGTGCAAAATTAGGAGGGTGACGTCACACTATTGCCGCGGAACCGCCGCAGAAGCTAGGCTTCTGCCGCGGTTCCGCCGCAGAAGCTAGGCTTCTGCCGCGGTTCCGCCGCAATCTTGAAGTATCTTTTGTCAAATTTTGCACCGTAATTCTTATAATTCCCTGCTGGATTTTTAAGCATTTTTAATCTGGAAAAAACCCAGTTTTTGAAAAAAGTCCAGAGAGCGTGAAATTTTAGGGTTTCGGGTTTCAAACTTCGTCTACGCATCGCTTAAGGCTCTAGCTAGGTCTGATACCACTGTAGGGTTCCTAGGCACGATAATGAGGTCTCACAAGGCATCAACCATGCCAATTTCAAATTTTACAACTGCCGAGAAACCCTAATACGGATCGTTAACTAGAATTTTAGGCGAAACAACGAAACTAGTTAACAACTTAACTACAAGAACGGAAATACAACCTTTGTAGATCCGGTCCTCCACCTCCATAGCTCCATGATGAAGTCTCCTCGCTGTCCAAATAGAATCCCGGGCTCTAGCGTTGGTTTCAACGGAGAAATGGGCGGGCTTGGTCGTCGGCTTCGATGCCGAAGATGATCTACGTCGAGGCAACACTAGATCAAGCTCCAACTTCACCAAGTCAAGAAACTTGTGAAGAAAACACCCTATACTACTTGGCAAGAGGTAGAGGATGAAGAAATAGGAAGTGGGTTCACTTTAGAATTGGATTTCTCACTCTTTACATCAAATCACCATTGATGGTGCAAGCTTTTCTTCTTTGTAAAGATGAAGAAGAAGAAGAAGATGAATATGATAAGTGTTTTGTTATTCAAAAGAAAAATAATACTTATCAAATATTTAACCATGGTCAAGTGTAGAGAATGAATCATGGTTAAGTGGAATGGTTAGGTTTAAGCATGAGACAAAAATGGTGGACTAGTTCAAAGCTTCATGAAGCTTCAATATACAAACAAAGAAAGCCACCATTTTCTCTTTATGCTTTTTATTTTCCAAAAAGAATAGATAAATAAATAAATAAGAAACCAATACCCTAACCATGGTTTAATCTTTACAAAAACCCAAGTTAGCATGCATCATCAAACATGATACAAACTTGTGCACAAAAATATATCACATATACAATGTGCACAAACAAGTGAGAAAAACCATTTAAAGTGAACCAATACTAGTTAATGCAAAGTAATATATCAAATATATAATTATGCATTAAATCATTAAATCAACACTTGATTTAACGATCCGGTCATATCACATATGACCGACTAATATTCAATGTATCGGCTTATCAAATCAATCCTTGATTCGATAACTAGGTTATATTGCATACAACCTATCGATACATTCATCGCTGAGAATAGAATACGGTATCACATACACGCATTATTCTCGGTCCCGCACATATCTCATATGCGCTCCTATTTCGTTTCGCTTGAGCCAGGAAACCTCTGTGTAGGACTCTAAAGACTCGTCAATACGCCGGCAGCAGGTGATGATCATATCAAACACCCACAAGCCGCAAGCGGTCTGCTAAACGTAACGGCCACCCGGGTATTGAGCGATCAGAAGATCGACGAGCAAGTCCGCTCACACTCCTGTGAATCCAACCAGTAACACTTACCGTACAGTCCGGTCTCGTCGTCTGATATGTCGCATATCTCGCCTAGGGGTGGTAAACGTCAGACCCCAATAGCTTGATAATTCGTGTCGATATGAGGACTATAACAATTCGAGAAACTACAGGTAACACTTACCAGTAAATCTCAGTAACCCTGGCCAGGGATTTCCGGTTATAACCAATCGAACACAGCGCAACATCAACTCTCTATACCGGGAGAGACGAATCCCCTCCTATCGCTCATTGCCTCCATGTGATTCGGGACTGTACCCAAAACCACCGTTTTGCACGCCCTCTTGGACGTGGTAAGGTGGAAATCAAAGCACAGTGGGAATCACACAAGACTCTATGACGATCTCGGGTCAACAGACTACTCTGTACCAGTGTCACCAGAGAACTGCCATCTGACGTAAGGTACAATACCATCTGGGAGTTCTCAACGAGTCCGTCCAGTATACCCAGTCTCCACTGAGCACCCGTATATCATCTCTGATGTCAAACACCAATGGATATGGGATCATCCATCGCCCATCTGTATGGGTCGAGAGGGTATACGCTAGTCTACTCTGGTATATCGATGACCTGTCTCGATACACCCACGACTAGGGACCTTGAAGGATGTACTTATGGACTACCATGTCCCCACTAGTATGATCTTCATCATAGTCCAGGTAGTCAAGTACACATCCTAAGGGCTTTACCAACATGTAACAGAGAGACAATCAATGTACACGTTAAGGTAAAGAGTAACCAGATAGCATACTATCATGTCGAGCAAGAAAGTCCTCCCTATATATGTCCAAGCATCCACTACAATATACATCCAATGTACAGTAATGGCCTCTAGGGCATACATATAACTAACACTTATGCCATCCGCATTTGCCTCTGGGTCCCGTCATAACCCATTAGGTTACTTAACTAACGACAGAGCAAGGTCTGGGCTAGCGCGGGTGTAAAATATAAGTGACGTCTAAATAGCTATCATATATAGATATTGTACATTCGTCAGACGCAATAATAGGCATTCCAGATCTCAGATGAACATTATTGGATATACAAGCAATCCGCGTTTGCTTTGAGCCTGCAACAAAAGACGGATTACACAGTTGTGATGAATAGCCATTACCCTACCCTAGACCCTTACGGGTACGGCAAACTACCCGCCAAGTACCCGAAGTGAAGCGGTCTCCCTCAACAACGTGAGTAGGCCACTAAACACTTCAAAGTACCCGGTAGCTTGTGCACCCCACCTTGGGTCTATCCTAGGAGCAAAAATAGTAAAATGAAATAATACAACGGTGGCTACAACCGCAACCTGGATGTGCCCCGCAAAATAATATTACAACATATTACAATTACATCGAATGAATGAATATAACAACCCATCTCAAATCCCGGCTAATCATCACAACAATCCAATACAGTTCATAACCACAAACAGTAAAATCCATTACAGAAATGTGCAACCCCCGTGCCAACCGACATACTAGCAGTTATGGGAGGTTTACGAACACATTATACAATCACGGATATAATCAAATTAGCAAACATCATATAATTTCAATCGAGCAAACACATCAGATTCTACTCCCAAAACTTCTCTGTGCACCTGAGACTTGAGCAGAAAATAAACATTCCAGAAAACACAAAAATATCACAGAAGAGCCACTGGAAAAACTAGGGCTGAATCGGCTCCAACTCAGCCGTGGATCCGCGGCGGATCGGTGGGATCGGCCGCGGTTCCGCGGCTGTATGGCCGATTCATGAACCCAATTTTTTCAGTGTTCTTATCTTTCTCTGTAGGTTATACTCCAGATGCCTGAAAAAATTTTAGACCTTATTTAAAAATGACAGAAACTATGTGATATCGATGGTTTTTCCGGTTCGTTTCGCGTTCGAAATTGTAACGACTTTGCTAATGAGTTAATTATTTTTTAGCGAGGCTCTGATACCACTGTAAGTCGATGTACTACACCCCACGACTTGCGGGGAGGCGGAAATATGAAAAACGATCTTGTTCTTTGCGTAAACATCGACTAACCGAAGAATCTTTGCTAAACTATAACTAACAAGAAACATAGAAGTTGTTAACTACTATGTGATGTCATTTTACCTAATGAACTGTGTCCTTCATCTCTTTTGTTCTCCACCTCCTCTCCGGCCTTCTCTATGTTGTAGATGATCCACCCGAGAGCTATACTCCAAGCTTTACCTCTAAACTTGAGGTAACTAGGTTTCTTTAGTTGCTAATCAAAGTACCTAGATGATATAGAGAAGGGTTATGGATTAATTAGTCTATTCTAATCCTTGATCTCAACACATGAGAGGGGAGGATTAGGTTTGAAGAGAGAGAGCTTGAGGTGAGAGAATGTGAGCATGAGAATGAGAGGAGATAATGATCTCATTTGAATATATATGAAGCATTATGTTTTATCAAATAAATAAATAAATGATTTAACAACCATGCTTCATTTAATTCATATGAGTGATTCATCTATATGAGTCATTAACCATTTATGATGCATTAACGACATGGATGAATCACACAAATGAGTCACTAATCTCATTTAATGCTTATGCCAACTAAACCCCCAAGTCACCATCCTTTCAGAAGCTTCTCGCGAAATTACGAGAATGCCCCTCCTATCCGTGAAAACACGGAAAAAACTTTAGACTGTATAAATCCAATAATCCGATACTAGAATCTAGCTTAAACCAAAGCCGGATAGTAAAAACTGTCCGAATGTCGTACGTTCGTAAACACACGTATGCGTCCGAACCCATGTCGTAAAACCATATGACCTCTATATCGTTTCGCCTGGAGCAGGGAAACTCTCTGTATGGGACTCTAAAGACTCGACTACTACACTGGCAGTGGGTTTAACCATAGACCGCAAGCGGCACTAGCTGTACGTAACGGTCTCCAGGTAGATGTCGATAAGAAGGCCGATGAGGAAACCCATCCGAACTCCTACTGAGCCTGATGTGACAATCTCCGTACAGTCCGGTCTGTTCCTCTATGACAATCGCATATCGGGCCTAGGGGGGCGGCAAGCGTCAGTCCCTAATAGCGGTATAAGCCGTGTCGGAGTGAAGCCCATTACACCCTGAGAAACTACTGGAACCTATCAGTAAATCTCGCTTGCCCTGGCCAGGGACTTTGCGTAATGGCTCTCTGACACAGCGCGATATCAACTCCTAATACCGGGAGAGACGAATCCTGTCTAACCGCCACTGCCTCCAAGTGCTCGGGACTGCACCCAACTGCTACCTGTTTGCACGACTCCTTTGAGCCGTGGTAGGGGTAGCAATCTAAGAACAGTGGGACACACTCGAGGCGAAGTAGCAGTGTCAAGTCTGCGGACTATGCTATACTCATGTCACCTGGGAACTGTTAACTGACGGCCGGTATAAAACCAACCAACAGTTCCCTGCGAGTCCTGTCCGGTGTACCCGTAACCCAACGAGCACCTGTATACTATCTCCAGTACGACGTACTGACGGCTGTGGGACAGACCATCTCCCCAACTGGGATGAGAAGCGTACACACTAGTCTACTCCGGAGTATCGATGCCGTGTCTCGATAATCCTACGACTAGGTGTAGGGTTCCTAGGCACTCTAGTGAGGTCTCCCAAGCATCAACCATGGCAATTTCAAAAATTATGGTGCCTACAAACCCTAAACTACGGATCGATAACTAGATGTCTAGGCGAACAATGAACTAGTTAACACTTAACAATGAGAAAACGGAAATACAACCTTTGTAGATCCGGTGCTCCACCTCCATAGCTCCGCAACGAAGTCCTCTCCGCTGTCCAAAACAAATCCGGCTCTTAGAGTCGGCTTCGTCGGAGAAAAAGTGAGCTAGGTCGTCGATGTCCATGCCGAAGATGATCTACGTCGAGGCATCGCTAAATCAAGCTCCACCTTCACCAAGTTCATGAAACTTGTGAAGGAAACACACTCTACTACTTGGCAAGAGGTAGAGGATGAAGAAATAGGAAGTGGGTAGACTTTAGAATTGGATTTCTCACTCAAATCATCAATCCACCATTGATGACCTCAAGCTTCTTCACTTGAAGCAAGGAAGAAGAAGAAGGAAATTGTTATGATAAGTTATTCAAAAAGAAAAGAATAATCCAATCTTTATCATAACATAACCATGGTTATGTGTAGAGAGCAAACCCTAGTTAGGTGAATGGTTAGGTTAGGCATGAAACAAAAATGGTTGACTTTTCAATCCTTCATGAAACTTCAAGATAGAAACAAAATAAAGCAACCATTTTTCCTTTTGCCAAAATGCAATAAATAAATTAATAAATGATTAAAATAATTAAACATAACCTTAACCATTTACTTAACTAAGGTTTAGTCTAGACCTACACACAAACATGTATGTACCATCAAATATGATACAAGCAAGTGCACAAAATCATATCGCATATGCAATGCGCACACTCGAGTGAGAAATCCATTTTAAAGTGAACCAATACTAGTTAATGCAAAGTAATATATCAAATATACAATTACGCTTTAAATCATTAAATCAACACTTGATTCAATGATCCGGTCATGTCGCACACAACCGACTAGTATTTAATGTATCGGTTTATCGAATCAACGCTTGAATCGATAACTAGGTTATATCGCATACAACCTTTCGACACATTCATCGCGAGAATGGAATACGGTATCACATACACGCATTATTCTCGGTCCCGCACATATCTCATATGCGCTCCTATTTCGTTTCGCTTGAGCCAGGAAACCTCTGTGTAGGACTCTAAAGACTCGTCAATACGCGGCAGCGGATGATGATCATATCAAACATCCACAAGCCGCAAGCGGTCTGCTAAACGTAACGGCCACCGGGTATTGAGCGATCTGAAGATCGACGAGCAAGCCCGCTCACACTCCAGTGAATCCGACCAGTAACACTACCGTACAGTCCGGTCTGATCGTCTGATATGTCGCATATCTCGCCTAGGGGTGGTAAACGTCAGACCCCAATAGCTCAATAAGTCGTGTCGATATGAGGTCTATAACTGTTCGAGAAACTACTGGTAACACTTACCAGTAAATCTCAGCAACCCTGGCCAGGGATTTCCTGTTATAGCCAATCGAACACAGCGCAACATCAACCCCCTATACCGGGAGAGACGAATCCCCTCCTATCGCTCATTGCCTTCATGTGACTCGGGACTGTACCCAAAAACCACCGTTTTGCACGCCCTCTTGGACGTGGTAAGATGGAAATCAAAGCACAGTGGGAACCACACAAGACTCTATGACGATCTCGGGTCAACAGACTACTCTGTACCAGTGTCACCAGAGAACTGCCATCTGACGTGAGGTATAATACCATCTGGGAGTTCTCGGCGAGTCCGTCCAGTGTACCCAGTCTCTACTGAGCACCCGTATATCATCTCTGATGTCAAACACCGATGGATATGGGATCATCCATCGCCCATCTGTATGGGTCGAGAAGGTATACGCTAGTCTACTCTGGTATATCGATGCCCCGTCTCGATACACCCACGACTAGGGACTTTGAAGGATGTACTTATGGACTACCATGTCCCCACTGGTATGATCCGCATCATAGTCCAGGTAGTCAAGTACAGATCCTAAGGGCTTTACCAACATGTAACAGAGAGACAAACAGTGTACACGCTAAGGTAAAGATCAACCAGATAGCGTACTATCATGTCGAGCAAGAAAGTCCTCCCTATATATGTCCCAGCATCCACTACAATATACATCCTATGTACAGTAATGGCCTCTAGGGCATACATACAACTAACAATCTCCCACTTGCACTCGGGCCATCTGTAGCAGTGGTTGCAGTATCTCATACTCAACCATCCCATAAAAGTCTCTCTTTAGGAACAGGCCTTTGTGAGTGGATCCGCTGTGTTGTCCTCTGAATCTACTCTCCTACCTCGATCCCTTAGAGATCAACCATCTCCATGATCAGGTGATACTGTCTTAGAATATGTCTGGATCACTGATGGGACCGGCGTTCCTTGGCATAAGCCACAACTCCATTGTCACACAATGGAAGTAACTAAGTTCATCTCATGAACCATTATACACCCAAACAGCCTCTTTGGTAGCATCTTAAGTAGCAATGTATCCTGCCTTTATCTTCTAGTATGTCACGGTATCTAGCTTGGAACTCTTCCAACATACCGTCCCTTTACTGAGGGTAAAGACAATGCCTGCGACTGACATTCAGTCGTCTTTATCACCCTGGAACCCTTCCAGTGATTCTCCCCAGGATCGATTGATACCATTTCACTATAACTAGTGAGAAACCTAACATCCATTTAGATCTATCTCATAGATCCAAAACCCAGGATTTAGTAGGTATCACTTTGATCCTATACGGAGAATCATTGTGATAAACGGAGATTGACCGAGCGTAGCATAGGAAACTACTTCCCTATCAAGAGTATGTCATCCACGTACTCTACGAGGATCTTCACCATACTCCCTACTACCTTTTTGTTCATACAAGGTTCATCTACCATTTTGATGATGTCAAACTCTTTGACTAATTCATCAAAACAGATGTTCCAACTCCGCGATGCCTGCTTTATCAGATAAAACATCTTGCACACGTTTCCGCTGCTCCCACTGTTTACGAAGCCCTCTGGCTGTGTACTTATAGACACTCTCTTCTAAATCATCATTAGAAAAGCAGTCAAGACACCCAACCACCAGATATCACAGTCATGGTATGTAGCCGTGGCAAGTAGGATCTGGATGGACTTAAGCATAGCTACTTGAAAAGGTTTCATCATTATCCACGCCTGGTCGATGACGAAAAGCTTTAACAAGTCTAGCTTTGAAAGTCTCAACTTTTCCATCTACACCAAGTAACCTTCTCAAGATATACTTGCTCCTGATGGGGATTTAACCCTTCAGATATAGCAACCAAAGTCCATACTTTGTTGGTGTATAAGGATTCCATCTCAGATCGATAAACATCCAGCCATTCTTACAGAGTCTTACTCTCGATGGCCAGCTCGAAGCTAGTTGGGTCATCATCTCATGATGCAATCCTCGCTCCCACTGTCATAGAGAAACAGAAGTATCTCTCAGGTGGGTGAGGAACCCTACTAGATCGGCGGAGAGGCTGAGGTTCGTTGGGATCTACTGAATCCTTTGGTTCTATCAAATCATCAGCTGTAGTTTGTATAGCTGGAACACTTCCAGTTCTACATAATAGACCTTGCCTCGAGCTTGTCCGGATTTTGCTTTTTGACATAGGCCGGACAACCACAAATCTTAACTAACTTAAGACATGGGTTCTTCCTATTCCATATCACATATGAAGCGGTAGGCAACTGATTTGATTCGAACCCTATTCAATAGGTATGCAGCTTCTCAAGCGCACAACTCCCTTAAGGAAATAGGTGACTCAGTAGTACTCATTATAGAGCACACCATATCATATAGGGTGTGATTGCTCCGCCCCGATATACCATCGTGCTATGGTGTATGCGGAGGAGTAATGCTGAGAGAGAATCTCATTCTCCTTTAGAATAGTCCAGTATTTCTGTGCTCAAGTATTCTCCTCCTTGATCTCATCATAGGACATAATACTTATACCCGTATTCTGGTTCTCTACTTCTCGCTTATATTCTGTGAATATCTCAAAAGGTTCGGACTTGTGTTTCAACAGGAACATAGGTCTGAAACTCGAAAGAGATCATCAGAGAATGTAATGAAGTACAAAGAACCAGTCCTGGCATGTGTAGACAGGGGACCTTACATACATCAACATGTATCATCCCAAAAGTTTACTAACTCTTTCTCTGTTTCCAGTAAACGGAGCTATGGTCATCTTATCTTTGTGACATGACTGGCGAGTTTCACAAGATGTAAATTCAAACTGATTTAAATATGCATCTTTATGTAACTCTAGCTAGTCGGGTCACATTGATCTGACCTAGTCTACAATGCCTCAAGAAGAATTCGTTCATTTCTAAACTCCTCCTCTTGTGTGTGTTCCGTATACTAAAGAACTGTAGTTTGATTTAGAACATTAATGCTTTTAGATAACGTGCCTGAACCGATCAACTTTTGATATAGGAAATGTTCAAAACATTATCCAACAATACAAAATTATATCCTTTCTTTTCTAACAAAGAGAGTGATATGATTTAGTATATCAGGTTCGGTATCTAACAACATTCGTTCAGAATCAATGTATTGGTAATACAGGGTGACAGTGACCAACAGACTTGGCTGCAACACTTGCCCCGTTTTCTGTCTCATGAAACTTATCACCCGTTCTCAGTTCTCTACCTTTCTGTATCCCTATGTAACAGATTACATATCTTGGATCCTGATCTGGTATCACATACCCAGGACGTAAGGTATACTGAGAAACAGTTCTGTATAACGAACACACCCGAAGATGATGCATCAGCATGCACTCTCTTCGTTTGGGCGGCACGGGAAATCTCGTATTCCCCAATTTCCTGCTCTGTCTTATAACAATTATAAGTTGGAGCGGGACCAACGTTCCCCAGCTCAGTATAACAAGCGGGTTCGGTCAATTATCCGTATTATTATCTTGATTAAGGCGTGATATGGTCGCTACCTGGAGAGAGAGAGAAGAAAACACTCAGCGTGCGCTCTTTCAAGAATAGATTGGTTTTTATTTTATCTAATCAGGATGGCTCCCACTGCTTTTTATCAAATCTTTCTTCAAACCCTAAAAGGAAAGACTAGCCGGGATTAATTACACACTACAAGTTCGCCAATCTTTCAGCCAGGCCAGTGTCGGTACTTTGAGGGAGGTCCCCCGTGCTTTCGCACGAACCTAATTACTGTAAACCTCGTTTTCCCAGAGGCATAACCTCGTTGACACCTTTCTAGACACCTATTTGATCGGCTAATTGTAATGTATAAAACTCTCCCAGGAGTAACTCTTACTCGCAGCGGGTATCGGGATCCAACTATCTCATAGAAGGTATGCAATCTCATTGCAAATTTCAACACTTGAAATTCCCGATAATATTTTGCCCCTAGCTCGCTATGACCTTGACGAATGCCAAACAACCCATAGTCCACTAGTCAAGTTCAACCCGTACATTACTTGATCGAATTAAACCCACCCGCATGACCCTTGACGAATGCCAAACAACGCCGTACGAATACCCTAATCCAATCTGCATCATATGCATAAGCAGATAAATACTAGTTAGCTACCGCACACTACGCCTTGACGAATGCCAAACTACCGTAGCACGAATACTAACTAGTACTTATCTGTAATGACGGAGGGCTACGACAGGTTTTTCTGAAAACCTATTGCGTAATGAACTTGATATCGTTGTAGGATCGAATGAATTTTGAAATGGAGTGCTTTTGAGGCTTTTCTTGTTTTGCTAAAGGAGTCACTCCCGGTGAAGGGATCGTCGGTCCTTTCCTCGTCGAATGAGGTGCGGGATATATCACATATATCACTGTGCAAAGCAAAAACTCTTAAAAGCAATCAAAAGACAAACCGAGTGTGTAGCATCTGCCAGTTATTGCTAAAGGAGTCACTCCCGGTGAAGGGATCTCGGTCCTTTCCTCATCGAATAAGGTGCAGGATATATCACATATACCGCTATGCAAAGCAAGAACTGTAGCTACCTGTTTTATTTTGAAATTCGATTTTACAACATCTTAGGTTTCTTTTATTTCATTAATCACATTAATGAAGTCCCATCAATTATGTACCTAAACATCACAGATAAATACGACGTACACTTATGCCATCCGCATTCGCCTCGATGTCCCCTCGTGCACCGTTAGGTTAGGTAACTAACGGCTGAGCGGGGTAGGGCTAGCGCGGGTGTAAAACATAAGTAACGCCTATATAATATATCATATATACTATATACTGTATCTATCACAGAACATCACATGATCACATCACAGATATCGCAGCAGAAGAATCATATGAAATATTGGATATACTAGGACGTCCGTGTTTTCAATACGAGCCAGTATAAAACACGGATTCCACGGTCGTGATGAATAGCCAAACCCACACCCCTAGACCCCTACGAGAGCAGCAAGTAACCCTACCAATTCTGGAGTTAGGAGACCCGGACTCGACTCCTCAAGTTGGTCTCCCACTGGACTCCAGAACCCGGTTGCATGTGCCCTCCTCCTTGGGTCTATCCTAGTGCGGAAAAGTAAATAATATACAACAGGTGACAACTTCCGCAACCTGGAAGCGCCCCAATAAAAGAATATTACATACAAGTTTTTACATGAATGAAAATGAAAAACACTCATCTCACATAAAAACCCCCGGCTATTCAAACACGACGATCCAATATAACATATCCAGCAACACATAACATTACATGTCATCAACGTAAGTAAATATGTCCATCCCAATTGTCGTTGACATATAGCAACGAAACCGGCGATATCACATATTACACTTACGGTCACAGAAAAGAAAGTGTAAAACTACAACAGTTGGAATCCGCAACCACCTCAGACATCGCATGCCTGACCAAATGAATTCTTTAGACATCGCATGCCTAACAATTATAAACCCCGCATTCTAGTCTCAAAATCGAAAACTCTTTTCAATATCTAGTCGGTCAATTCAACAAGATTCCCGACAGTCTGATCGAATGCTCGTCGCAAACTTCAGTAGGCGGCTGCACCCCCTATACCGTCGACGAAGTGCACCAAGGCGGAACACCGCTACCGCGAGCACCCGGAGGGATGCTTTCGGCGACGGGGTTCTCCTACAGTCACTTGGTCGGGGCTATGGAGTGAGGCTGTCTATTAAGTTTACCCGGCGAGTATCCGCGTACGCTACGTGATTGCGACGGACTTTTGATCACATCAAAATTCCGTGGCAACCGATCAAGTGAGACTAAATTGCTACGTTTATAACATTCATTCAGTTATCATATAACTTATTGTGAATTCCAATTATTGTATCCTATTCCAGATAAATAGAAAATGTTAAACTTTCCGATCGAACATTCTAACACCCAAGTTTTCCCGATACAGATCAACACATGAAACAAGTCTAACAACATTCAGTTCATACCTCAGTACCAACGGTCCAGCCGTAGAAGGGTCAAGCCAACGCCTCACATGTGGCACGCCGTACTGCCCCAAACCCGAAGGTTCAAAGTGCAGTTCAAGACGGTCACATAATCGAGTTAAGGTTTGTGTCTTCTAGAGGGACCATCGCGTTACTTGCACTACTTAGAACGTCGTTAAACTACGGAAAAATCCAACATTTGGAAATTTCCCGACAGGGGAAAAATTGGGTATTTAAATCCGGTCGAACTTTTTAACATATTCTAAAATTTATCCGGAAAGCCACATAGACAAAATTTGATACCCCGATCGAAACACCGAATCCCCAAAACAACACAGAAAATTCAACTCTGTAATAAATATTAAAAATTCCCAGAAAATCCAGCTCTAGAAAATAGGAATTACTGTGCAAAGAAAAGTCAACAAATGTACAGTCTCGCCGCGGAAGCGCCGCGCCACGAGGCCTTAGGCCGCGGTTCCGCGCCGTGATGACGGCGTTACAGCTCCGTTTTGCACAGTATTTCACAGTGAACCCTGCTTGATATTCTGGATATTTTTAATGTGGAAAAAGACCAGATTTTAAAAAATGGACAGAGAGCATGTTTGAATCGGGGTTTCGGGTTCGTTCGGACTTCAATTTCCGTCTAGACTTCGCCTAAGGCTCTAGCTAAGCTCTGATACCACTGTAGGGTTCCTAGGCACTCTAATGAGGTCCCCCAAGCCATCAACCATGGCAATTTCAAAAATTATGGTTCCTACAAACCCTAAACTACGGATCGATAACTAGATGTCTAGGCGAACAATGAACTAGTTAACACTTAACAAATGAGAAAACGGAAATACAACCTTTGTAGATCCGGTGCTCCACCTCCATAGCTCCGCAACGAAGTCCTCTCCGCTGTCCAAAACAAATCCGGGCTCTAGAGTCGGCTTCGTCGGAGAAAAAGTGAGCTAGGTCGTCGATGTCCATGCCGAAGATGATCTACGTCGAGGCATCGCTAAATCAAGCTCCACCTTCACCAAGTTCATGAAACTTGTGAAGGAAACACACTCTACTACTTGGCAAGAGGTAGAGGATGAAGAAATAGGAAGTGGGTAGACTTTAGAATTGGATTTCTCACTCAAATCATCAATCCACCATTGATGACCTCAAGCTTCTTCACTTGAAGCAAGGAAGAAGAAGAAGGAAATTGTTATGATAAGTTATTCAAAAAGAAAAGAATAATCCAATCTTTATCATAACATAACCATGGTTATGTGTAGAGAGCAAACCCTAGTTAGGTGAATGGTTAGGTTAGGCATGAAACAAAAATGGTTGACTTTTCAATCCTTCATGAAACTTCAAGATAGAAACAAAATAAAGCAACCATTTTTCCTTTTGCCAAAATGCAATAAATAAATTAATAAATGATTAAAATAATTAAACATAACCTTAACCATTTACTTAACTAAGGTTTAGTCTGTTAGTCCATATTGCGACCCCCGGTGCTTACGGGGAGGCGGAAACGGTATAAAATCAAAATTTTAACGCAAGAGGCAACATGGACTAAACTATGGTCGGGATCGTTGTCTAAACTAAAACTAGCAAACTATGCTAAAGAGAGTTAGCTACTCGGATGAAGATGGTTATACCTAGAATTGAACTCCTTCGTCTTCAAACTTTGTAGAGGTTGATGGTTCTCCTTTGTCGCCTTCTTCCGTCGAAGATGGATCCACCTCGAAGGCTCGACCTTTGGGCTCTTTCTCGTACTTGGAGTGAACTAGAATCGCCGGCTTGCTAGACCCTTGATCCTAGAGTGAGTAGAGAGTGTCTAAGGGTTGCTTTTGTTTTTCAAGAGAAGGATTCTCAACTCATGAGAAGGTTTCTCTTGACTAGAGGAAGAAGAAGATGAAGTGAAGAGAGAGAGTGAGAATGATAGAATGAGCTATATTTTTTCTTTCTTGCAACCATAATGCAAAAGAAAAGAATTATCTAATAATAATAATTGAAAATGAGAATAGTTGATGGCAATTTGGAATGACCACAACCATGCTTTATTTAAAAATGTAAGCATAAATCAAGGAAGACTTTTGAAGCATGATGGTGGTCAACTTTCAACCATGGTCAACAAGTCAACAATGGTCAACAAGTCAACAAAATCAACCATAACAAAATTCTCATTTAATTACTATTATAAATAGATAATCCATAAATCCATTAGGGTTTGGAAAAAGATAACTGTCAACTGTGCATACGCACCCGTTCCGAAACCCTAATGAAATACCTCATCCTCCGCCTCAAGCAACTGTGCATACACACCTGCATTCTCGTTCCGAGGAACAAGAATACCAAGATATAAAAGCAACCCCAAATATATATACCAGTATCTGGCTCAAACCAGAGCCTGCCAGTATAATCCGTCCGGACTCCAAACGTGCACAAGTGCGCGGATGAGAACGAACCCTGTCGCAAAACCATGCGACCTCTACTCTGTTTTTCCCAGAGGCGAATACCCTCTGTGTGGGACTCTAAACACTCGACACTACGCTGGCAGTGGGTTTAACCACAGACCGCAAGCGGCACTAGCTGTGCATAACGGTCCCCAGGTAGATGTCGACAAGAAGGCTGACGAGGTGAAACCCCATCTGAACTCCTACTGAGTCTGAATGTGACAGTCTCCGTACAGTCCGGTCTGTTCGTCTGATACATCGCATGGCGGGCCTAGGGGGTGGTAAACGTCAGTCCCCCAATAGCGGTACAAGTCGTGCCGGAGCGAAGCCCAAAACACCCTGAGATAACACTGGAAACCTACCAGTATATCTCGATTGCCCTGGCCAGGGACTACTCGTGTAATGGCTCTCCTAGACACAGCGCGATGTCAACCCCCAATACCGGGAGAGACGAATCCTGTCTAACCGTCACTGCCTCCAAGTGCTTCGGGACTGCACCCAACCGCCACCTGTTTGCACGACTCCTTTGAGCCGTGGTAGGGTAGTGATCAAAGTGCAGTGGGAACACACTTGAGGCGAAGTGCCAGTGTCAAGTCAGCGGACTAAGCTGTACTCATGTCACCTGGGAACTGATGACTGACGATAGGTATAATACCAACCTGTCAGTTCCCGACGAGTCCTGTCCAGTGTACTCGTAACCCAACGAGCACCCGTATACTATCTCCAGTACGACGTACTGATGGCTGTGGGACAGACCATCTCCCACACTGGGATGAGAAGCGCATACGCTAGTCTACTCCGGAGTATCGATGCCCTGTCTCGATAGTCCTGCGACTAGGGACCTGTATAAGGATGTGCTTATAGATTACCCAGCCCCCACTAGTGTGACTGCCATCACAACGCAGGTAATCAAGCAAAGATCCTAAGGGCTCCACTAATGCGTATAAGTGATATAGTAAAATAAACACAAGTACACATTGAAGTAGAGACAAACCAAGTAGCATACTACTATTTTGAGCAAGATTGTATATACAAGGTGAATATCCCAAGCATCCATTAAGTAATATACAAACTAGTATGATACAGTAATGGCCCCTAGGGCATATACACTAACAATCTCCCACTTGCACTAAGGCCATGTACTGGCGTATCGAAGACCTATCATCTCGATCAGCCGCTCGAACTGAGTCTGGGGCAAGGCCTTGGTGAATGGATCTGCAGTGTTGTCTTCTGAAGCGACTCTCCGAACCTCGATCTCCTTGCGATCCACGATCTCCCTGATCAGGTGATACCGCCTCAAGATGTGCCTGGATCTCTGATGGGACCTGGGTTCCTTCGCTAAAGCTATAGCCCCGTTGTTGTCGCAATACAGAGGTATTGGATCAACAATGGACGGAACCACCTGAAGTTCTTTCAAGAACTTCCTCATCCAGACAGCTTCTTTTGCGGCATCAGATGCAGCGATGTATTCCGCTTCCATCGTCGAGTCTGCAACGGTTTCCTGTTTGGAACTCTTCCAACACACCGCCCCTCCATTGAGGGTGAAGACAAAACCCGACATGGACTTGGAATCATCCTTGTCACTTTGGAAGCTGGAGTCAGCAAAGGCCTCGATCTGGAGGTCTTTTCCGCCATACACCAAGAACATCTCCTTAGTCCTTCTCAGGTACTTGAGAATGTTCTTTACTGCTATCCAATGTTTCTCCCCAGGGTTTGACTGATACCGGCTTACTACACTCAGTGCATAAGCTACATCCGGTCTGGTACACAACATCGCATACATTATAGAGCCTACCGCAGAAGCGTAGGGTATAATAGACATGCGATCCCTCTCCAAATCAGTCTTGGGAGACATCTCTTTAGAGAGGGTGATCCCGTGACAAGCCGGTAGGTTACCGCACTTGGAATCTTCCATACTGAATCTTTTCACTATGGTGTCGATGTACCTGGACTGAGAAAGTCCCAATATCCTCTTGGATCTATCACGATGGATCCGGATCCCCAGGATGTATGAGGCATCACCCAGGTCTTTCATGGAGAACCTTTGTGACAAGAATCCCTTGACAGATTGTAGCATAGGAATGTCATTTCCTATTAAGAGAATGTCATCCACGTATAAAACGAGGAATACTACAGTTCTCGCTACAAATCTACTATAGATGCATGGTTCATCTGGATTTTTGATAAAGCCAAATTCTTTGACTGTCTCATCAAAACAGATGTTCCAACTCCGCGATGCCTGCTTTAGTCCATAGATGGACTTAAGCAACTTGCACACCTTTCCGCTGCTCCCACTCTGAATGAAACCCTCTGGCTGATCCATATAGACACACTCCTCTAAATTTCCATTTAGAAAAGCTGTCTTTACGTCCATTTGCCAGATCTCATAATCGTGGAAGGCAGCAATGGCAAGAAGGATCCGAATGGATTTCAGCATGGCTACTGGAGAAAAGGTTTCGTCGTAGTCCAAGCCAGGTCTTTGACGAAAACCCTTTGCTACCAGCCTAGCTTTATAGGTCTCAACCTGTCCATCTACACCAATCTTCCTTTTGAAGATCCACTTGCATCCTACGGGTTTTACCCCGTCTGGAGCAATGTCCAACGTCCATACCTTGTTGGTGTACATGGACTCCATTTCGGTCCGCATTGCATCCAGCCATCTCACTGAGTCAACGCTCTGAACGGCCTGCTGGAAGCTAGTAGGCTCATCATAATCTATGATGCAATCCTCTCTATCCCCGTCTATGAGAAAACCGCAGTATCTCTCGGGCGGATGAGACTGCCTACTACTCCTGCGGAGCGGCGTAGGAATGTCCTGTTCTGTTGAACCCTCTGGTTCCACTAAGCTTTCAGTAACAGTCTGTGGTTCTGGAATTTCTTCCAGTTCTATTGTGTTCCCACTTATCTGGGTTTCCAAAAACTCAGTTTCCAAGAAGCGGGCATGCTGAGAAACAAAAACCTTTTGTTCCTCAGCGGAATAGAAAAGATACCCCCTGGAGTTCCTTGGGTATCCCACAAACTTACACTGTACTGAACGTGCCTCAAGCTTGTCCGCATGCTGCTTTTTTACAAAAGCTGGACATCCCCATACCTTGAGATAATTAAGACAGGGTTTCTTCCCAGTCCACATCTCATATGGGGTGGTGGGCACAGTCTTGGTAGGAGCCTTGTTCAAGAGATACGCAGCTGCTTCTAGTGCATATCCCCAGAATGATCGCGGTAACTCAGCGTTACTCATCATGGACCGCACCATATCCAATAGGGTGCGGTTCCGTCTCTCCGATACACCGTTATGTTGCGGGGTGTATGGAGGAGTAAGCTGAGAGAGAATTCCGTTCTCTTTTAAATAGTCCAGGAACTCGGCACTTAAGTATTCTCCACCTCGATTCTATCTTAGAATCTTAATACTTTTGCCGGTCTGTTTCTCTACTTCATTCTTATACTCCTGGAAATTTCCAAAAGCCTCGGACTTATGTTTCATTAAGAAGACATAACCGTACCTTGAGAAGTCATCCGTAAAAGTAATGAAGTAAGAATGTCCGCTTCGGGCATGTGTAGACATTGGACCGCACACGTCACTGTGTACGAGTCCTAAGAGCTCGCTCGCTCTTACTCCACGTCCAGTAAACGGAGTCTTTGTCATCTTTCCTTTGAGACAAGATTGACAAGTGGCATATGATTGATATTCGAACGCATTCAAATATCCTTCTGTATGCAACTTAGTCAACCTTCTCTCATTGATGTGACCCAATCTACAATGCCATAAGAAAGTCTGATTTATTTCTGGAGACTTTCTTTTGTGTGTATTCTGGACATTAAAAATCTGTGGTTGGTTTAACACGTATATACCATTACTCAATGTACCTGACCCAATCAGAACTTGATTAAGGTGAATGTTTACAACATTACTTACAAACGCAAATTCATAACCTTCTTTAGAAACTAAAGATACAGAAATGATATTACAAGTTGCGTTGGGTACAAAAAAGCAATTACGCAAAACCAAAACATGTCCATCTGACATTCCCAGGTGATAGTCCCCCACGGCTTTAGCATCCATGCTAGCTCCGTTCGCAACTCTGAGGGTCATGTCACCTGCCTTCAAATCCCTACGGTTTCTCAACGCCTGCAAAGAATTACAGATATGAGATCCTGATCCGGTATCCAATACCCAGGAAGTAGAGTTTATTGAAAGACAGTTTTCAATAACATACACACCTGAAGCTGAAGCTGCAACCTGCTTCAATTCCTGTGTTCTGGCCTTCCAGGCCCTGCAATCATTCTTCCAGTGTCCTTTCTTATGACAAAAGAAGCATTCTTCCTTATCCACAAGCTTCCCCGCTATCTTTGTTGCTTTCCCTTTTCCCTTCGTATCCACTTTACTAACACCGCCCCTTGGTTTGGCGGGGGCCTTCTTCTTCTTTCCCTTGGCTTTCGCCTTGGACCTAGAAAAAGATGATCCTCCTACAAACAAAGTGGATGTATCCCTACTTTTCTGTAGGGTGCCCTCTGCGCTCCTCAGCATGTTGAGGAGCTCTGATAGTTCAACCTCTTTTTCTTGTAGGTTGAAGTTCAGTATAAACTGGGCGTAAGTGGAAGGAAGGGACTGGAGAACTATATCCGTATATAGCTCACTCTCCAATGTGATCCCTAGGTCAGCGAGCTCCTCAATGTAGCCGATCATCTTTAGCACGTGCTCGGCTACTGATGATCCGACGGCCATTCTTGTCGAAAACAACTTTTTCGACGCTTCGTATCTTGCGATACGTGATTGCTCTCCGTACAGTTCTTTTGTATGGAGCAATATGGACTCCATGTCCATATTCTCATGCCTCCTCTGATGTTCGTTGTCCATCGAGGCAAGCAGGAGGCACTTGGCCTTCGCGCTATCAATCTCCCAAGTCTTGCGGATTTCCTTATCCGCGACACTGGAAGTTGGACCAGGGACAGGGGGAGCTTTGGTGGTAAGAAGATACCCCAGCTTGTCATAAGTGATTGCTATCTTGACATTCCTGAGCCAATCTTTGTAGTTTGGCCCTGTCAGTTTGTTTTTATCTAGGAGTAACTTAAGTCCAGTCATGTTGATTGGTCGCTGCAATTAGGAGAGAGAAGAAGAAACACTCAGCATGATGCTCTTGCAAGTTTAGAGTGGTTTTTAGTTTGTCTAAACAGGATGGCTCCCACTGTTTCTCGAATCCCTCCTCAAACCATAAAGGAAGAATTAGTCAGGATCAATCCCACCGTACAATACTTGCTTAACCGTTCAGCCAGGCCGGTGTCGGTACTTCGAGGGAGGTTTTCCAACGCTTTCGCGAAGTTCCTTAATTAAATAACCTCTTTTCCCTGGGGGCGTAACCCCGCTAACACCTTTCTAGGCACCTACTAGGTTTATAGCATTGATCGTTAAGTGAGAAATTTCCCGAGGAGTAGCATATACTCACAGTAGGATCGGGATCCAAATATCATCGCGTGACGAAACTGAAGGAATCCTACCAGAATCGCCACACTCCAAATGGTATGCAAATCTAGCAAGTTTCAGTACTTATGAAACTCCCGATGTGGATTTTTGCCCCATGCTCTTATGACCTTGACGAAGGTCAACAAATCATAAGCCACATGTCAAGTTCTGCCCGTCATTATCCAGGTTAATTTGAATCCACCCGTATATACCCTTGACGAAGGTCAACAAGGTAATGCGAGTGTCCCAAACCAACGCATCTATCTATGCTACATATGAACACCCAATAGCTACCAATCACTATGCCTTGACGAAGGTCAACAAACACAGCTTGAATACTATTGAATATTCATACGAAACGACGGAGGGCTACGGATGGTTTTGGCAAAACCGTGAACGTAGTGAACTTGATTTGGTCGATGGAACGAGATAGCTTTTAAAAGGAGTGGCTCAAGCTCCGCATTTAAAAGTTTTTTTTGAAAAGAACCGAGTGGTTTTTCGAAAGTGTTCCAACGACTTTAACTTGGTTTATTATCTTGCATTAGTTCTTTTAATGCGTGATATTCTTGCATTAGTACTTTTAATGCGTCCCATCATTTAATCCTACCATTGCAGAAAACAACCAAAATATGACGTACGCTTATGCCATTCGCATTCGCCACGGGGCCCCGTCATTACCCGTTAGGTTACTTAACTAACGACAGAGCGGGGGCTGGGCTAGCGCGTCTGTAAAACATAAGCAACGCCTAAATAGAAAGCAATGATAGACATTTCAGATCACAGATAAATACATTGGATATACTAGCAATCTGTAATTTGTACGAGCCTGTAACAAAAACAGATAACACGGTCGCGGTGAATAGCCAAATCCCCACCCAAGACCCCTACGGGTGCGGCAAACTACCCGCCAAGTCCTCGGTAGTTTGTGCACCCCTCCATGGGTCTATCCTAGGAGCAAAAACAGTAAAAAGAATTATACAATGACGGCTACAACCCCGACCCGGTTGTGCGGCCAAACAAATAATATAATTACATCAATTTACATTTATAATGAATTGCAAGAAAAGAAAACTCTCGTCTCACAACCCCCGGCTATTCACCCGCGACAATCCAACATATTTATATACACATTCCAGCACATTACAGATCATGTATAACCCCGACTAATCGTCTTATAGCGATTAGCCGACGTTCAATACATGCAAACATCATAGATATAACCATCATAGTCAAAGTGTAGTGAAGTTCGGAAAAAATACGGAATTATAGGACCCCAAAAGGAAATTTCTTTTCTGCAAAATCTGGGCACATATAATATATTTCAAAAATCCCAAAACCAACACACAAACACACTGCACGAAAAACGATGCAGAGAAGACACCAAGTCGCGGCGGTTCCGCGGCGGCTAAGAAGGATCACGCGGCGGAAGCGCGGCACTTTAGGAGAATCACTGTATCGTTTTTCTTGGGTGTTCACAAAAAACCCTGAGACGAATTTACAAGTGTAAAGTTTTTTATTTTGAGCAGAAAAAATTTCAACAGAAACTCAGTTTTTGTGATTATCCGGTTTTGTGATTTTTTTCGGTTCCGAACTTCGTTACACTTCACTACTAAGCTAGTTTAAGTTTAGTTAGGCTCTGATACCACTGTTAGTCCATATTGCGACCCCCGGTGCTTACGGGGAGGCGGAAACGGTATAAAATCAAAATTTTAACGCAAGAGGCAACATGGACTAAACTATGGTCGGGATCGTTGTCTAAACTAAAACTAGCAAACTATGCTAAAGAGAGTTAGCTACTCGGATGAAGATGGTTATACCTAGACTTGAACTCCTTCGTCTTCAAACTTTGTAGAGGTTGATGGTTCTCCTTTGTCGCCTTCTTCCGTCGAAGATGGATCCACCTCGAAGGCTCGACCTTTGGGCTCTTTCTCGTACTTGGAGTGAACTAGAATCGCCGGCTTGCTAGACCCTTGATCCTAGAGTGAGTAGAGAGTGTCTAAGGGTTGCTTTTGTTTTTCAAGAGAAGGATTCTCAACTCATGAGAAGGTTTCTCTTGACTAGAGGAAGAAGAAGATGAAGTGAAGAGAGAGAGTGAGAATGATAGAATGAGCTATATTTTTTCTTTCTTGCAACCATAATGCAAAAGAAAAGAATTATCTAATAATAATAATTGAAAATGAGAATAGTTGATGGCAATTTGGAATGACAACAACCATGCTTCATTTAAAAATGTAAGCATAAATCAAGGAAGACTTTTGAAGCATGATGGTGGTCAACTTTCAACCATGGTCAACAAGTCAACAATGGTCAACAAGTCAACAAAATCAACCATAACAAAATTCTCATTTAATTACTATTATAAATAGATAATCCATAAATCCATTAGGGTTTGGAAAAAGATAACTGTCAACTGTGCATACGCACCCGTTCCGAAACCCTAATGAAATACCTCATCCTCCGCCTCAAGCAACTGTGCATACACACCTTCATTCTCGTTCCGAGGAACAAGAATACCAAGATATAAAAGCAACCCCAAATATATATACCAGTATCTGGCTCAAACCAGAGCCTGCCAGTATAATCCGTCCGGACTCCAAACGTGCACAAGTGCGCGGATGAGAACGAACCCTGTCGCAAAACCATGCGACCTCTACTCTGTTTTTCCCAGAGGCGAATACCCTCTGTGTGGGACTCTAAAGACTCGACACTACGCTGGCAGTGGGTTTAACCACAGACCGCAAGCGGCACTAGCTGTGCATAACGGTCCCCAGGTAGATGTCGACAAGAAGGCTGACGAGGTGAAACCCCATCTGAACTCCTACTGAGTCTGAATGTGACAGTCTCCGTACAGTCCGGTCTGTTCGTCTGATACATCGCATGGCGGGCCTAGGGGGTGGTAAACGTCAGTCCCCCAATAGCGGTACAAGTCGTGCCGGAGCGAAGCCCAAAACACCCTGAGATAACACTGGAAACCTACCAGTATATCTCGATTGCCCTAGCCAGGGACTACTCGTGTAATGGCTCTCCTAGACACAGCGCGATGTCAACCCCCAATACCGGGAGAGACGAATCCTGTCTAACCGTCACTGCCTCCAAGTGCTTCGGGACTGCACCCAACCGCCACCTGTTTGCACGACTCCTTTGAGCCGTGGTAGGGTAGTGATCAAAGTGCAGTGGGAACACACTTGAGGCGAAGTGCCAGTGTCAAGTCAGCGGACTAAGCTGTACTCATGTCACCTGGGAACTGATGACTGACGATAGGTATAATACCAACCTGTCAGTTCCCGACGAGTCCTGTCCAGTATACTCGTAACCCAACGAGCACCCGTATACTATCTCCAGTACGACGTACTGATGGCTGTGGGACAGACCATCTCCCACACTGGGATGAGAAGCGCATACGCTAGTCTACTCCGGAGTATCGATGCCCTGTCTCGATAGTCCTGCGACTAGGGACCTGTATAAGGATGTGCTTATAGATTACCCAGCCCCCACTAGTGTGACTGCCATCACAACGCTGGTAATCAAGCAAAGATCCTAAGGGCTCCACTAATGCGTATAAGTGATATAGTAAAATAAACACAAGTACACATTGAAGTAGAGACAAACCAAGTAGCATACTACTATTTTGAGCAAGATTGTATATACAAGGTGAATATCCCAAGCATCCATTAAGTAATATACAAACTAGTATGATACAGTAATGGCCTCTAGGGCATATACACTAACATAGTCTAGACCTACACACAAACATGTATGTACCATCAAATATGATACAAGCAAGTGCACAAAATCATATCGCATATGCAATGCGCACACTCGAGTGAGAAAATCCATTTTAAAGTGAACCAATACTAGTTAATGCAAAGTAATATATCAAATATACAATTACGCATTAAATCATTAAATCAACACTTGATTCAATGATCCGGTCATGTCGCACACAACCGACTAATATTTAATGTATCGGTTTATCGAATCAACGCTTGAATCGATAACTAGGTTATATCGCATACAACCTTTCGACACATTCATCGCGAGAATGGAATACGGTATCACATACACGCATTATTCTCGGTCCCGCACATATCTCATATGCGCTCCTATTTCGTTTCGCTTGAGCCAGGAAACCTCTGTGTAGGACTCTAAAGACTCGTCAATACGCCGGCAGCGGATGATGATCATATCAAACATCCACAAGCCGCAAGCGGTCTGCTAAACGTAACGGCCACCCGGGTATTGAGCGATCTGAAGATCGACGAGCAAGCCCGCTCACACTCCAGTGAATCCGACCAGTAACACTACCGTACAGTCCGGTCTGATCGTCTGATATGTCGCATATCTCGCCTAGGGGTGGTAAACGTCAGACCCCAATAGCTCAATAAGTCGTGTCGATATGAGGTCTATAACTGTTCGAGAAACTACTGGTAACACTTACCAGTAAATCTCAGCAACCCTGGCCAGGGATTTCCTGTTATAGCCAATCGAACACAGCGCAACATCAACCCCCTATACCGGGAGAGACGAATCCCCTCCTATCGCTCATTGCCTTCATGTGACTCGGGACTGTACCCAAAAACCACCGTTTTGCACGCCCTCTTGGACGTGGTAAGATGGAAATCAAAGCACAGTGGGAACCACACAAGACTCTATGACGATCTCGGGTCAACAGACTACTCTGTACCAGTGTCACCAGAGAACTGCCATCTGACGTGAGGTATAATACCATCTGGGAGTTCTCGGCGAGTCCGTCCAGTGTACCCAGTCTCTACTGAGCACCCGTATATCATCTCTGATGTCAAACACCGATGGATATGGGATCATCCATCGCCCATCTGTATGGGTCGAGAAGGTATACGCTAGTCTACTCTGGTATATCGATGCCCCGTCTCAATACACCCATGACTAGGGACTTTGAAGGATGTACTTATGGACTACCATGTCCCCACTGGTATGATCCGCATCATAGTCCAGGTAGTCAAGTACAGATCCTAAGGGCTTTACCAACATGTAACAGAGAGACAAATAGTGTACACGTTAAGGTAAAGATCAACCAGATAGCGTACTATCATGACGAGCAAGAAAGTCCTCCCTATATATGTCCCAGCATCCACTACAATATACATCCTATGTACAGTAATGGCCTCTAGGGCATACATACAACTAACACTAGGGACCTGAAAAAGGATGTGCTTGTAGACTACCCAGCCCCCACTAGTGTGACTACCACCACAACGCTGGTAGTCAAGCAAGATCCTAAGGGCTCTATCAATACGTACATACATATTAAGATAGAAAAACCAAGTAGCATACTACCATGTTTAGTAAGACTGTTATATACATGTGAATATCCCAAGCTTCCATTAAGTAATATACAAACTAGTATGAAACAATAATGGCCCCTAGGGCATATACACTAACAAAGGGCATGCGTCTATAAGCAAAGGTACCGAAAAGATAAGTAAATGTTGTTTTATCTTGATCCTTTTCGGCGATAGGGACCTGGTTATAGCCAGAGTATCCGTCCATGAAACAATAATATTCATGTCTAGCTAATCGTTCCAACATCTGGTCAGTGAAAGGTAGAGGGAAGTGATCTTTCCTCATTGCGGCATTGAGATTTCTATAATCAATACATGCACGCCACCCAGTTTGGGTGCATATTTGGATGAACTCATTAGCCTCATTAGTTATGACCGTGATGCCAGACTTTTTAGGGACCACATGAATAGGACTTATCCATTGGTTATCAGAGATTGGGTAAATTATATCACTATCTAGGCACTTGACGATTTCTTTCTTTACCGCCTCCTTCATGACGGGATTCAACCATTTTTGTAGGTCTCGGTTTGGTTTGGCTTCATCCATCAAATGTATATGATGTTCCACAATCAAGGGACTAATCCCTTTGATGTCTGCCATTGTCTAACCAAATTCTTGCCGATTTGATCTCATGACCATCAAAAGAGCGTTCTCTTGCTCTAAAGCTAGAGAAGAGGATATGATCATGGGCAAAGACTCATTCTCACCTAAATATGCATATTTAAGATGAGAAGGTTACAGTTTGAGATCTAATGTCGGCGGAGAGACAATAGAAGGTGGGGTAAGGGAATGATATTCGGATTCCCTAAGAAGTTCATAACTTTCATAGGATATTGACTCGAAAAGCGCTACTGACTTTTGTGATGAGTCAAAAGGATCAAACTCAGGGGTGGGCTCATCAAAGGTGTCCTCACTATAATAATGTGCTAGATCAAACAATGATGTACTAATGTCATCGAGATCATTATAGTAAAGTTCATCAACCTTGCAGCTTTCGGGAGCTATCTCGTGGACAGAACAAACATCAAGTAAATGAGCAGAAGGTTCAAATGGTTGACTTCCTAGCTTGTAAATGTTAAGCTCAATTGTCATTTTCCTGAAGGTTATGTTCATAGAACCGTTACGACAATTGATGAAAGCGTTGGAATTGGCTAAGAAGGGTCGACCGAGAATCACCGGAATTTGGTTCTGTGGGCTCGCTACAGGTTGTGTATCTAAAACAATAAAGTCCACATGGAATATAAATTCCTCGACTTTTATCAACACATCCTCAAGCTCACCCCTAGGTTTGGTGATAAATCGATCTTCAATCTGGAGAGTGCAGTGGGCAGGTTCCAACGCTCCAATATCTAACTGCTCGTAGACAGAGTAAGGAAGCAGGTTAACACTAGCGCCAAGGTCGAGTAGAGAACGATTAATATTTTTACCCCCAATAGAAATAGAGATTATAGGACAGCCAGGGTCCTTACGTTTCTTTGGTAATTGCTGGGTAAAAGCTGCGCTAACATTACTCGTCATGAATACTTTTTCGCACTTGAGTTCTTCTCTTCCTAGTGCAGAAGTCCTTAAGTATTTTCGCATAAGCCAGAACATGTTGGATAGCTTCTAGGAGACAGATATTTATGTTAACCTATTTAAACATTTCCATAATTTTCTCCATTTATGCGTTAGGTTTGTTGGCCCTCAATTTATTTGGATAAGGAGCTTTATCAATAATAGTTGGGTCCAACATTTGTGGAGAAGTTCATGTGGGTAAAACGGATCCCAGAATTGGAGTGGGGATCGCTTCAGGTTGACTCAACGAGGTGGACGGAGGGTTCGATCCTAGGGGAAAACGGAGAATAGGCTCGGAAAAAGATGAACTAGTGTAACGTTTTGGAAAACCGTTATGCGAATTTTCCGTTTTAGGGTAAAATAGTCGGCGTTTTCCGTAAAAACCCGGAAGTGATCAAATTTCAGTATAGACTTGACTACACCTAATTTAACTAGATTAGTGCTAGTTTGCTGGTTTTGGGGGTCATTTGAAAGTTTTGGTACACATTGATATTTTCCCTAATTAAATTATTATTTTAAGTTGTTAATTATGCACTTAATTAGTGGTAATTACAATTTTGGTTTGGATTAATTACTTCTAAAGTGAATCTATGCTAGTCTAATCACTAGATTAAGCTTAATCCATCCATGCAAAATATCTAGATATTTATGTAATAAAAATGAAATTTTAAAGAAAGGAAAAGAGGTGGCATAGATATTTGTTGCATTTATTAGCATTTATTGTTGTTTTTAGCAAGAAAATTCCACTCATTTCACAAAACCTCCCTCTCTTTAGGTCATGGCCGAATCCTAACCCCATGCTGCCCTCTTTTTTCTCTTGCTCATTTTCACCCTTTCCAAGCTCAAATAATTCTTCACAAATCCTCAAATAATCCTACAAACTCATAAACAAATCCCTACCAATCTTTCTTCAACCCAAAACAAGCTTAGATCTTCATGAAAGTGATCATTTTGGATGCTAAAATTTGGAGTTAGTTGCTAAATTGAGATCTAGTGGAGGTATAATGTAGCTTGAAAAGTCGTTTTGGTGTTTTCCTGAAATTCGGTGAAAATTCGGTATTTTTCCGAAAACCGTCTTTCTTGTTATTTTGCAGTTTAGGGCTAATTATACTTAAAATGGATAGGTAATTGCTTGTTTTTAGTAGCTAATGAGTTAATTGTGATATTCTGGTCGTTTAAAAATTTTCCCCAATTTTTCAATTTTTTAATATTATTTTAAGCCGGTAAGAAAATACATTAAATTAGCGATGAATACAAATTTTTCCGGGCTAATTTTAATCTCTAAAATTATGATAATTAAAATCTAGTGGTAACATAAATTTTTAGTAATTTATTTTGATTTTTAACAAATTTTTATGATATGAAACGAATTTATTGAATTTTGAGCTAAAACTTGCAATTTTTGACTTGTAGGGGGCCTTTTTGCATAAAATTTCTTTTGTAAAACCCCTCTCTCTTTTCCCTCAGCCCTAGGACAGCCCCACCTTGTGCAAGTCCAGAAATTTCTGGCCTCATTTCCTTGTTTGCTTTCTTGAGTTGAATTAGGGGTTTATTGAATTATTTTAATTATAGTTGATAAGGTATGGTGCATTTGACTTTTGGTGACTTGACCATTGACTTTCCCACTCACCCACACCCTTTCCCCATGCCCTCCTCTGGCCGAAACCTGCACACCCCTCTTCTTCATCTCTTTTCTTTTCGTTTTTCTTCAATTTCTTCAAGAAAACACATCAAAATCCATAATTAATTCAAAAATCCAAACATAATCCTTATGCTATCATTATCCTTAGCCATTCTTGCTTGAATCTTGGAGCTAGGAAGCCATCCTTAGAGGCAAATCACTTGCTTGATCCATAGATCTTGAGGTATAATTTCCATCAAGTTACTTTTTTTTTTGCTAAATTCCTTTGAGTATATGGTATTAGTGTTAAAAGTTAGCTAATTTCTAATCTTGTTTTTTTTTAAAAAGGAATAGTTTGTATTAAACTAGGGTTTTGAAGCCATGATAGTTAATTGGATTGTTTTGTAGTTAATCTAGTTGTTACTTAACTAATCTATATGGTTACCTTGTTATGTAGTCTTCAATTTTGCTAATTTAGTTAATTTTAGAAGTGTGATTTGGTTGTAAATTGTTGTTTTAGGAATTTCTAGAAAGGGGTTAGTGTATGGAAATGGGTTGTGAAACATGATAATGAGTTGATTAGGGTTTAGAAAACATTATTTAGTTGATTAAATCTAATTTGTTATCTAGTTGTTTTGCTAACCTAATCTAGAAGGTTAACTTGCTAATTGGGTTCGAAATTAGTGTTAGTTAAGTTTTTCTAGTATGGATTTTGATTTGCAATTGCTTTTGAGAAAAATCAAGAAAGGGTTGGTTGTGGAATTTAGGTTTTGGAGCATGGTTAATGTGTTGAAATTTTGTGTAGTGGTTATCTAATGGTGTGACTTGGGTGATTATGCTAGATTGTAGTCGTTTTGTCGCAAATCGGCGATTTTTGCACCGATTTTGGAATGCAAATGCTTACTAGTTTTGTTATAAAATTATGTGATGAATTATTTTTGATATCTTGATGATTGTAATGGCTTGTCCTACGACTTTTAGGATGCGTGAGTGCGGATTTTTGGGTAGTCGGGTTTTAGTTTTGCCGGGCGACCAAATCGGCGTTTTTTGGCAGTTTTTGCGATTTTCGCGTGTGTTCCGCGCACTTTGTGCACGTTGTACCTAGCTAGCGAACGTTAGTAGTTTCGTTTGGGTTTTGCGTCGTTCTTGATATGTAACCTTATGTTTGGTATTGATTTTAATTCCAGGTTCGGTCGCGGAGACGTCAGACGCGGCGCGAAAGGGGAAAGCGGTTATTGGACACAGCTAGCCAGGGATTCCGGTGAGTAGATGTAATATCTACGGGGGACTATCGTTGGATGGCGCAAGCCGCCCGATAGTTTTAGTAACTTACAAGACCCTTAGTGATGTTAGTAATTAGGGGTGAAATACTTATTTGACTATTTGCTGCATCCATGCATGATATTGACATACCTATACGAAACCATTTTATAGGACACCTGCACCATTGCCAGGGTTTTTATATGCAGCACGAGCACTATTCATGCTTACACACACACCCTGGTAATTGACATGCCACCACACTAGATAACCTTTAAATTTAAACCTTTTACCAATTGATACTTAAACTTGTGCTATTGCCTTTAATTCCTTAAAATGAAACCGTAGAATTGCTATTCATGTGCATGTACTTCATCATATTAATTGTTCATGCTTAATCCATTGATCACACATCGCAACTTGATTATTGATATCATACGCATTCATTATCATTGATATATGCACTTATGAGGATTTCTTGAGATTTTATGATATTGCTGGATTTCGGGGGAAAACCGCAAAATTTCTAAACTTATTATATTTTTTTAAATATGTAAATTGCAGTTTTCTAGTGATGTAAGTGTCGTCCACCATGAGTTTGCTGTGGTTTTGGAAATCCGTGTCGAGGAGTAGAGGAACCGGCACGGGTACATGGTGGGCCCGGTAAGGTACCCCGGGGCAAGAGGAATGTGGTGTTGATGTTGAGCCTGGCAGGGGACGGATTACCTACCGGTGACTGTTTGGGACGGCGGATATCCAGAGGATACCGACCGTGGCCGCTAGATGATGAGATATTGATATTTGAGATGGGTCAGCCGGACGGCTGAGGCCAGAGATACATTTATGAGATTTGAGACAGCTTTTGGGTGTCGTTGCTGGACACCGGTTCTCGTCGATTCTTTGAGTATTATGCTGGCATTCTAAAAGAGTTTCAAAAACAAAAAGAGATAAATGTTTCTTATATATACCTATTGAGACCTCAGATATTCATGTTGCATACATATTCGTACACTGATGTTGTATACACACCTGATAGTGCATCCAGTCATACCTGTATTATAGATGCTAGGATGCTTGTGTGCATGCATACGATAGCCTTTGTAGATGTTATTTATTACTCACGAGTTGGCAACTCACCCCCGTTGTGCCACAGTCTTTTGCAGGTCCGCTCCGTCAGTTCAGTAGCGGCGGGCACACTTGTTCTTTTGCCTCTTTTGCCTGAGCTCGAGATTTGCTCATAGGTGGGTTATGTTATTATTTTTGTACCACCTTGTATATTCTTTGTATCTAGTGTACTCCATCTACTGTTTCTACCAGTTTTATTGTATATTGACCTAGAGATGAGACTGTGAGGTTTGTGGACTTTTATGCTGTATTTTGGGGTCGAGCTCACTTGAGTCGACATGATGTTTTCTTATGCTTTATTATGATTATTATGCTTGTTGTCCTTTATATTGCGTGGGATTTGTGACCGCCTTGTGGCGAAGAGCTAGCTCCCGCTTGGGGATGCCCTATTTGGTTAGATTCATGTATATTTTGTTGTACCCATTTTGGGGGCCAATATTTACAAAGGAGACTCTGCCGAAATTTTCGGAAAAATTGGTATTGTTTTTAAAAAAGGGTTTTACATGACTTATTTGATAACTCGCTTTCAATTGATTGGGTTTTCTTCACTCTTTTGCTTAATTGGTTTTGTTTTCTGGGCTTTGGCTTACTTATTTTACGGACGTCTTTAGACGTTTCGTAAACTTAAGTTCCAGTCACGTTCCGTACCCTGCGGGTCGTGACAAAGTTGGTATCAGAGCGATTGGTTTTACCTTTGTGAGTGTAGGATGACCCTTGGTAGATGGAGTAAGTGACTTAAGCAGGGTAACGTAGCGTGCGTATGTCCGCGGCATACTTACGATACGGTACTCCGCCTAAGTGACTTTAGGATATACTTTCTTGAAAAATTCCTTCTTCAATTCCGTGTATCCTATGATCCTATTGCACTGTCCTTACTATCCGTTTTCCTGTAACAGCCACTATGCCGCCGAAGGCTACGAGGGCACAGAGGGCTGCCGCCAGAGACGAGATTCGAGCTGGCTCGTCCGAGACTAGGACTGAGCAGGGTGGTATGCCTACGCCGCAGGGACAGACCGATCCACCTTCCCCAGGCCGTATGGATAGGCTCGAGACTGGTATGGAGGAGTTCCGACAGATGATGGGAGGCATGCAGGAGCTACATCAGATGGTAGGATCCCTAGTTGCAGCCAGTCGTACACCGAGGCCGGATGACGTACCTACTACATCACAGAAGACCATGATACCTGCTCCTACTACTACCACCGTGGCCATTCCGGTTTCACTACAGGATTTCATGAGGCTGAGACCTCCAGTATTCACCGGCACCGAGACAGCGGAGGACCCACAGACGTTCCTTGACAGTTTAGCCAGGATCTGCCGTTCGCTGAGATGTTCGGATGATCGATGGGTAGAGCTTGCGAGTTTCCGACTAGAGGGTCTCGCGCAGACATGGTGGGAGTCAGTCTTGAGAGGTTGAGCTGCAGGTCTACCGCCTATGACTTGGGCCGAGTTTACAGCGGTCTTTCTAGCCCGTTTCCTTCCAGAGAGCGTTCGTGACGCCAGAGCTCGCAGCTTCGAGGCCTTAGTCAAGACACCTGAGATGACGGTGTCTGAGTATGACATCAAGTTTACACAGTTATCCCGATATGCTCAGTATTTAGTGGATACCGAGGAGAAGATGGTGAAGAGGTTCGTACAGGGACTTGATGCCCAGCTATATCTTGCCATTGGCGCCCAGCACTACGACACTTATTCAGCTGCTATGGATACGGCATTGCGGATGGAGGCACGCATATCACGGACTTCGGCCGTTTCTGGGTCGAAGAGGATGCGCACCGATGTACCGTCTCAGAGGCAGCGCGCCAGATTCTTTCCGAGAGATAGGCCTGGCAGAGGATTTGGGCGGGGACAGTTATATGGTTCTTATCCCCAGGGGCAGCAGCCGTCGCCAGGGTGTTTTGGGTGCGGGAGTTTGCACCATCTTGTCAGAGACTGTCCGGTGAGACGACAGGGAGCAGCGACAGTTCCGCATGTGACCCTACCACCATCACCACCCCCTCCTCAGAGAGCCCTACTTCCTACCCCAGGCGATGCTCCACGCCAGTTAGGTGCACCCAGAGGCCGTGGACGCGGCGGTCCTGTTCAGAGAGGACGAGGAGGCAGAGGCCGAGGTCGAGGTCAGCCCGCTATCGGTGGAGGAAAGGCCCGAGTTTTTTCTTTGACACCGCAGGATGCGCAGGCATCCAATGCCGTTGTGACAGGTACCTTGCCAGTTTGTTCTTTCGACGCACGGGTATTATTCGACCCAGGTTCCACACATTCGTACGTATCTACACACTTTGCACCGATGTTGGGAGTGAGTCGTCGTCGTTAGATCATCCGCTTGTTGTTGTTACTCCGGTAGGCGAGTCGTTTGTCGCTCGTTTTGTTTTTCGTTTGTGTTCCGTTCGTATCGGGGACAGGGATTCATCAGTTGATTTGATACTCCTCAATATGTTGGACTTTGTTGTGCTTCTGGGCATGGATTGGCTAGCCACTTGTTATGCTTCGGTGGACTGCCGTGAGAAGGCAGTCCGATTTAGCTTTCCGGGAGAGCCAGTCATTGTTATTCGGGGAGACCGCAGTGTCACCCTTCCCAGCTTAATTTCGTATCTTCGCGCTGGTCAGCTCTTGCGGAAGGGATGTCAGGGATTCTTAGCGTGTATTTATGATACTCGAGCTGCAGAGGTTCCGTTGGACCGGGTCCCGGTTGTTTCTGAGTTCCCTGATGTTTTCCCTGATGAGCTACCTGGGCTACCGCCTGAGCGCGATGTTGAGTTCTGCATTGATTTGATTCCCGGCTCGGGGCCTATTTCTATACCTCTTTATCGGATGGCCCCGGCAGAGCTTCGAGAGCTGAAGGATCAGTTGCAGGATTTGTTAGATAAGGGGCTTATTCGACCGAGTGTTTCTCCGTGGGGTGCTCCGGTCCTGTTTGTCAAGAAGAAGGATGGAAGTTTGCGCTTATGTATCGACTACCGCCAGCTGAACAAAGTTACCGTTCGGAACAGATATCCGTTGCCGCGCATTGATGATTTGTTCGACCAGCTTCAGGGTGCGGGGTATTTTTCGAAGATCGACTTGCGATCAGGATACCATCAGCTGCGAGTTCGACAGGAGGATATACCGAGGACAGCTTTCCGCACGCGCTACGGCCACTACGAGTTTTTGGTGATGTCGTTCGGACTCACCAACGCCCCAGCAGCATTCATGGATTTGATGAATCGTACATTCAGGCCGTATCTTGACTTGTTCATCATCGTGTTTATCGACGATATCTTGGTGTACTCCCGGAGCAGAGAGGAGCACGAGCAGCACTTGCGGATTACGTTACAGACTCTGAGGGAGCACCAGCTGTTCGCGAAGTTCTCCAAGTGTGCATTCTGGCTGGACAGCGTCGGATTCTTGGGTCACGTGGTTACGAGAGACGGCATTTGTGTGGACCCGAAGAAGATTGAGGCTGTTCAGCAGTGGCCCCGACCTACATCGGTGACTGAGATCCGTAGTTTTCTAGGCTTGGTGGGCTACTACAGGCGTTTTGTTCAGGACTTCTCCCGTATAGCTGCACCGTTGACCGGTTTGACCCGGAAGGGAGTTCCTTTCGTTTGGACAGAGGAGTGCGAGCGCAGTTTTCAGCAGCTACGGACTTGTTTGACTACGGCGCCGGTATTATCTTAGCCTTCGGGATCAGGCGGATTTGTTGTCTACTGTGATGCTTCACGAGTGGGATTAGGATGCGTATTGATGCAGCATGGCCGGGTGATCGCTTATGCTTCTCGGCAGTTGAAGAAACACGAACAGAACTACCCCACTCATGATTTGGAGATAGCTCTAGTGGTCTTTGCACTGAAGATTTGGCGACATTACCTATACGGCGAGTCGTGTCAGATATTCACCGATCACAAGAGCTTAAAGTACATATTTCAGCAGCGAGACCTGAACCTCAGACAGCGTCGTTGGATGGAGTTGGTGAAAGACTACGACTGTGAGATCTTATATCACCCCGGCAAGGCGAATGTGGTGGCAGATGCGTTGAGTAGGAGTCCCGGGGGTAGTCTATCCTTTTTGCGCGCAGTGCAGAGGCAGTCGTCAGCAGATTGGCAGATGTTATGCGACAGCCGAGTGGAGTTCGAGTTCACTCAGACAGGGGGACAGCTCGCGCATGTTCGTGCACGCCCACAGTTGCTTGACCGTATATATGAGGCACAGCGCAGTGACGACCGTTGCTCAGAGATCGTGGCACAGATGGGACAGGGCAGATTTTCCGAGTTCGTGGTTGACGATCAGGGGATTTTACGATATGGATCTAGACTGTGCGTACCAGATGCTGATGGATTGCGGCGCGACATTCTTGAGGAGGCACACCGATCAGTGTATAGTGTCCACCCCAGTTCCACTAAGATGTACCATGATATGAGAGAGACCTACTGGTGGGACGGGATGAAGAGGGACATTGCGGAGTTCGTTTCGAGATGCCTGACTTGTCAGCAAGTCAAGGCCGAGCACCAAAGGCCCGCGGGAGAGCTACAGCCGTTACCCATTCCAGAGTGGAAATAGGAACAGATTTCGATGGATTTCGTTGTGGGTCTACCCAGGACCAGTCGAGGGTACGACTCCATCTGGGTGATCGTGGATAGATTGACGAAAGCGGCTCACTTCCTGCCAGTGAAGGCGACTTTCAGCTTCGCTCAGTATGCTCAGCTCTATATTGACGAGATCGTGCGACTACATGGCGTACCGACTTGTATCGTGTCAGATCGAGGCACTCAGTTCACCAGCCGGCTTTGGCAGAGACTTCAGGAGGCTTTGGGCACTCGTTTGAGCTTCAGCACAGCGTTTCATCCGCAGACAGACGGACAGTCAGAGCGGACCATTCAGACTCTCGAGGACATGCTCAGAGCGTGCGTTTTAGACTTTGGTGGTAGCTGGGATCGTCATTTACCTCTAGTGGAGTTCTCCTACAACAACAGCTTCCAGGATACTATTCAGATGGCACCTTTCGAGGCATTGTATGGGAGGAGATGCAGATCGCCCGTTTGTTGGACAGAGCTCAGCGAGAGCAGCATTTTGGGGCCGCAGCTTGTTGAGGAGACGACAGCGAAGATACAGTTGATCCGAGACCAGATGAGAGCGGCTCAGAGCAGGCAGAAATCCTATGCAGACAGGCGCCGTCGCAGATTAGAGTTCGCAGTTGGCGACCATGTTTTTCTGAAAGTCTCTCCGATGAAGGGCGTGATGCGTTTTGGGCGAAAGGGGAAGCTTAGCCCTGGATTCGTAGGTCCCTTCGAGATCCTCGAGCGGGTTGGCGCTGTTGCTTATCGTTTGGCTCTTCCTCCCAGCTTTCCCGATGTTCACCCCGTCTTCCATGTTTCGATGCTCCGCAAGTACCTTCACGACCCTTCGCATGCGATTCAGCACCCGACAGTCCAGCTAGAGTGCGACCTTTCTTTTGCAGAGCAGCCGGTGGCCATCCTGGATCGGCAGGTGAAGAAGTTGAGGTCGAAGATTATACCAACCGTCAAGGTCCTTTGGCGTAGCCCGAGCAGCGAGGAGGTTACCTGGGAGACCGAGGGCGAGATGAGGAAGAAATATCCCCATCTCTTTGAAGGTACGCGTAGCTATATTTTTAAATTCGGGGACCGAATTTCTTTAAGGGGGGAAGATTGTAGCGTCTTGAAAAGTCGTTTTGGTGTTTTCCTGAAATTCGGTGAAAATTCGGTATTTTTCCGAAAACCGTCTTTCTTGTTATTTTGCAATTTAGGGCTAATTATACTTAAAATGGATAGGTAATTGCTTGTTTTTAGTAGCTAATGAGTTAATTGTGATATTCTGGTCGTTTAAAAATTTTCCCCAATTTTTCAATTTTTTAATATTATTTTAAGCCGGTAAGAAAATACATTAAATTAGCGATGAATACAAATTTTTCCGGGCTAATTTTAATCTCTAAAATTATGATAATTAAAATCTAGTGGTATCATAAATTTTTAGTAATTTATTTTGATTTTTAACAAATTTTTATGATATGAAACGAATTTATTGAATTTTGAGCTAAAACTTGCAATTTTTGACTTGTAGGGGGCCTTTTTGCATAAAATTTCTTTTGTAAAACCCCTCTCTCTTTTCCCTCAGCCCTAGGACAGCCCCACCTTGTGCAAGTCCAGAAATTTCTGGCCTCATTTCCTTGTTTGCTTTCTTGAGTTGAATTAGGGGTTTATTGAATTATTTTAATTATAGTTGATAAGGTATGGTGTATTTGACTTTTGGAGACTTGACCATTGACTTTCCCACTCACCCACACCCCTCCCCCATGCCCTCCTCTGGCCGAAACCTGCACACCCCTCTTCTTCATCTCTTTTCTTTTCGTTTTTCTTCAATTTCTTCAAGAAAACACATCAAAATCCATAATTAATTCAAAAATCCAAACATAATCCTTATGCTATCATTATCCTTAGCCATTCTTGCTTGAATCTTGGAGCTAGGAAGCCATCCTTAGAGGCAAATCACTTGCTTGATCCATAGATCTTGAGGTATAATTTCCATCAAGTTACTTTCTTTTTTGCTAAATTCCTTTGAGTATATGGTATTACTGTTAAAAGTTAGCTAATTTCTAATCTTGTTTTTTTTAAAATTATGTGATGAATTATTTTTGATATCTTGATGATTGTAATGGCTTGTCCTACGACTTTTAGGATGCGTGAGTGCGGATTTTTGGGTAGTCGGGTTTTAGTTTTGCCGGGCGACCAAATCGGCGTTTTTTGGCAGTTTTTGCGATTTTCGCGTGTGTTCCGCGCACTTTGTGCACGTTGTACCTAGCTAGCGAACGTTAGTAGTTTCGTTTGGGTTTTGCGTCGTTCTTGATATGTAACCTTATGTTTGGTATTGATGTTAATTCCAGGTTCGGTCGCGGAGACGTCAGACGCGGCGCGAAAGGGGAAAGCGGTGATTGGACACAGCTAGCCAGGGATTCCGGTGAGTAGATGTAATATCTACGGGGGACTATCGTTGGATGGCGCAAGCCGCCCGATAGTTTTAGTAACTTACAAGACCCTTAGTGATGTTAGTAATTAGGGGTGAAATACTTATTTGACTATTTGCTGCATCCATGCATGATATTGACATACCTATACGAAACCATTTTATAGGACACCTGCACCATTGCTAGGGTTTTTATATGTAGCACGAGCACTATTCATGCTTACACACACACCCTGGTAATTGCCATGCCACCACACTAGATAACCTTTAAATTTAAACCTTTTACCAATTGATACTTAAACTTGTGCTATTGCCTTTAATTCCTTAAAATGAAACCGTAGAATTGCTATTCATGTGCATGTACTTCATCATATTAATTGTTCATGCTTAATCCATTGATCACACATCGCAACTTGATTATTGATATCATACGCATTCATTATCATTGATATATGCACTTATGAGGATTTCTTGAGATTTTATGATATTGCTGGATTTCGGGGGAAAACCGCAAAATTTCTAAACTTATTATATTTTTTTAAATATGTAAATTGCGGTTTTCTAGTGATGTAAGTGTCGTCCACCATGAGTTTGCTGTGGTTTTGGAAATCCGTGTCGAGGAGTGGAGGAACCGGCACGGGTACATGGTGGGCCCGGTAAGGTACCCCGGGGCAAGAGGAATATGGTGTTGACGTTGAGCCTGGCAGGGGACGGATTACCTACCGGTGACTGTTTGGGACGGCGGATATCCAGAGCATACCGACCGTGGCCGCTAGATGATGAGATATTGATATTTGAGATGGGTCAGTCGGACGGCTGAGGCCAGAGATACATTTATGAGATTTGAGACAGCTTTTGGGTGTCGTTGCTGGACACCGGTTCTCGTCGATTCTTTGAGTATTATGCTGGCATTCTAAAAGAGTTTCAAAAACAAAAAGAGATAAATGTTTTTTATATATACCTATTGAGACCTCAGATATTCATGTTGCATACATATTCGTACACTGATGTTGTATACACACCTGCTAGTGCATCCAGTCATACCTGTATTATAGATGCTAGGATGCTTGTGTGCATGCATACGATAGCCTTTGTAGATGTTATTTATTACTCACGAGTTGGCAACTCACCCCCGTTGTGCCACAGTCTTTTGCAGGTCCGCTCCGTCAGTTCAGTAGCGGCGGGCGCACTTGTTCTTTTGCCTCTTTTGCCTGAGCTCGAGATTTGCTCATAGGTGGGTTATGTTATTATTTTTGTACCACCTTGTATATTCTTTGTATCTAGTGTACTCCATCTACTGTTTCTACCAGTTTTATTGTATATTGACCTAGAGATGAGACTGTGAGGTTTGTGGACTTTTATGCTGTATTTTGGGGTCGAGCTCACTTGAGTCGACATGATGTTTTCTTATGCTTTATTATGATTATTATGCTTGTTGTCCTTTATATTGCGTGGGATTTGTGACCGCCTTGTGGCGAAGAGCTAGCTCCCGCTTGGGGATGCCCTATTTGGTTGGATTCATGTATATTTTGTTGTACCCATTTTGGGGGCCAGTATTTACAAAGGAGACTCTGCCGAAATTTTCGGAAAAATTGGTATTGTTTTTAAAAAAGGGTTTTACATGACTTATTTGATAACTCGCTTTCAATTGATTGGGTTTTCTTCACTCTTTTGCTTAATTGGTTTTGTTTTCTGGGCTTTGGCTTACTTATTTTATGGACGTCTTTAGACGTTTCGTAAACTTAAGTGCCAGTCACGTTCCGTACCCTGCGGGTCGTGACATATAAATTCTAACCCTAATCTTTAATTGTTGATTAAATCTTTAAAGCTTGCTTATTAGATGTTTAATATATCTTTAATTGCATGTTTAGAATTTTCATGAAAAGGGTTATGAAAATCAAGTTAGGGTTTTGATTTGTTAAAATGGTTAATCAAGATGTGTAGACTTGGAAAACTTAATCAAATTGTGAGAATGTTATTTGTTATTTTTCGTAAGTTGCCTAATTGAGATTAATAGCAAACTAACTTTTAGTAAATCATATTTAGGTGAGATTAAAATTGTGGTAAGGATTTGGATGACTTAGTTATGCTAATTTGCGATGATTATGATCGCTAGAATTTGTGTAAACTTTTAGACTTGAGCTAAAATGATATAAAGTGCTTAATAGTTTTTCGATAAAATTTGACGTGGGTTTAATGGACGTGGAGATGACGTAAATATTATTATCTACGATAATTACTGTGTTATGAATGAGTATTGGTACGATTGGGTTTTTGGCGTGGCAGTTTTCATGTATAGCGACCCTAGTTAGGGTTTTGGCTATGTTTTCCGGTATTGGGATTCTTTGTTTTGAGGTTTGATATTGTATTTGGTTGTTGGATGTTTGTATGTCAACGACAAGGGTTGTTGTTTGTTTTGCATGTGTAGGCTATAGGTTCTAACCTATAACCACACCGCGTGCCGTATTGGATTTCAGAACTTGATGTTAATAGCTTTGCAATTTCATATTGATTATAGGTACCTTCACGTGGATTCCGTGATGACGAAGCGCATCGACTATGGCTAAGCGAGGAGTTTAGCGGTGAGTAGATTTATATCTACTGGGGAAGTCGGGTGGATGGCGTATAGCACCCCCGCAAATTTTGAATGGAACTGATATATACATAGAATACTGTAGGAGAAACCTACACTTGAAAACTATAGATGTGGTTAAAAGATAGTTAGAGGTGATATTAATGATTGAATATATATCGATATATGAGATGAAGGCTTTAGGGACATAGCTCTTGGACATAATATGATAAGAATGATGTCTCGGATTGATAAAAGGATATAAAAGGTGAATGTGAATCACAATATACATACAGATTTGTAGTTGTACAAGTTTAAGTATGAGATTTAGAGCAGCGTGACATGAGATTCAATTGATGTAATGCTTATGTAAAATGACTTGATGTGAGAGATTGATGCGATGAAAAGAGTATACGGTGAGATATGATGACTTGGCTGATGTGTCGTTATATGGATGCGAGTCGATACGAGATAGTTGATACCTTGTCGGTCCCTTGATACGAGATTTATGCGGATGTGACCTGAGAGATAGGTATATATATATGGATAATGATTGCATAATGAGTGATATGCTGTACGAGACCTAGATCCGTACACCCCGTTGTTGTATAGGTTGATAGAATCCCTATTTGTTTAATGCCGCCGTATGATGGGTTACCGTACGCGATGAGTTTTACCTATTGATTTATCCATACCCTTGATTAGAGGATGTCGTACGATAGATTGTACCTTACGTGATGTTGTGAAGCTGGATGCCGATTGATAGATTCACCGACTCGGTCATTTTAGATACGTATACCTTATAGCATTTAGTTCACGATGTGTATTATGCTGCATTCATGTTATTCTCATTTCATTTCATAGACCTGTGCTAGTACACCTAAACCATTATCGATGATGCGGATGTTACACTTACATAGATTGCCGGCTCACACACTTCATCATCGATAATTGCTATTGTTAGTGTATATGCCCTAGAGGCCATTACTGTATCATACTAGTTTGTATATTACTTAATGGATGCTTGGGATATTCACCTTGTATATACAATCTTGCTCAAAATAGTAGTATGCTACTTGGTTTGTTTCTACTTCAATGTGTACTTGTGTTTATTTCAGTATATCACTTATACGCATTAGTGGAGCCCTTAGGATCTTTGCTTGATTACCAGCGTTGTGATGGCAGTCACACTAGTGGGGGCTGGGTAATCTATAAGCACATCCTTATACAGGTCCCTAGTCGCAGGACTATCGAGACAGGGCATCGATACTCCAGAGTAGACTAGCGTATGCGCTTCTCATCCCAGTGTGGGAGATGGTCTGTCCCACAGCCATCAGTACGTCGTACTGGAGATAGTATACGTGTGCTCGTTGGGTTACGAGTACACTGGACAGGACTCGTCGGGAACTGACAGGTTGGTATTATACCTATCGTCAGTTATCAGTTCCCAGGTGACATGAGTACAGCTTAGTCCGCTGACTTGACACTGGCACTTCGCCTCAAGTGTGTTCCCACTGCACTTTGATCACTACCCTACCACGGCTCAAAGGAGTCGTGCAAACAGGTGGTGGTTGGGTGCAGTCCCGAAGCACTTGGAGGCAGTGACGGTTAGACAGGATTCGTCTCTCCCGGTATTGGGGGTTGACATCGCGCTGTGTCTAGGAGAGCCATTACACGAGTAGTCCCTGGCCAGGGCAAACGAGATATACTGGTAGGTTTCCACTGTTATCTCAGGGTGTTTTGGGCTTCGCTCCGGCACGACTTGTACCGCTATTGGGGGACTGACGTTTACCACCCCCTAGGCCCGCCATGCGATGTATCAGACGAACAGACCGGACTGTACGGAGACTGTCACATTCAGACTTAGTAGGAGTACAGATGGGGTTTCACCTCGTCAGCCTTCTTGTCGACATCTACCTGGGGACCGTTACGCACAGCTAGTGCCGCTTGCGGTATGTGGTTAAACCCACTGCCAGCGTAGTGTCGAGTCTTTAGAGTCCCACACAGAGGGTATTCGCCTTTGGGCAAAACAGAGTAGAGGTCGCATGGTTTTGCGACAGGGTTCGTTCTCATCCGCGCACTTGTGCACGTTTGGAGTCCGGACGGATTATACTGGCAGGCTCTGGTTTGAGCCAGATACTGGTACATGTTTTGGGGTTGCTTTTATATCTCGGTATTCTTGTTCCTCGGAACGAGAATGCAGGTGTGTATGCACAGTTGCTTGAGGCGGAGGATGAGTTTTTTCATTATGGTTTCGGAACGGGTGCGTATGCACAGTTGACAGTTATCATTTTCCAAACCCTAATGGATTTATGGATTATCTATTTATAATAGTAATTAAATGAGAATTTTGTTATGGTTGTTTTTTTGTTGACTTGTTGACCATGGTTGACTTGTTGACCATTGACCACCATCATGCTTTAAAAAGTCTTCCTTGATTTATGCTTACATGAAGCATGGTAGTGGTCATTCCAAATTACCATCAACTATTCTCATTTTCAATTATTATTATTAGATAATTCTTTTCTTTTGGCATTATGGTTGCAAGAAAGAAAAGAATAGCTCATTCTATCATATTCATTCTCTCTCCTCACTTCATCTTCTTCTTCCTCTAGCAAAAGAGAAACCTTCTCATGTGTTGAGAATCCTTCTCTTTAAAAAGAAAAGCAAACCCTAGTCACTCTCTACTCATTCTAGGTTCATGGTTTAGCAAGCCGGAAGCCCTAGTTCACTCAAAGATCGAGGAAGAGCCCAAAGGTCGAACCTTCGAGGTGGATCCATCTTCGACGGAAGAAGGCGACGAAAAGAGAACCATCAACCTCTACAAGTTTTGAAGAAGAAGGAGTTCAAGTTTAGGTATAACCTTCATCCGAGTAGCTAACTCCTTTTAGCGTATTTGCTAGTTTAGTTTAGACACGATCCCGACCTTGTTTAGTCCATGTTGCCTCTTGCGATAAAAATTTGTTTTTATACCGTTTCCGCCTCCCCGTAAGCACCGGGGGTCGCAATATGGACTTACAGTGGTATCAGAGCCTAACTAAACTTAAACTAGCTTGGTAGTGAAGTGTAACGAAGTTCGGAACCGAAAAAATCACAAAACCGGAAAATTACAAAACCTGAGTTTCTGTTGAAATTTTTTTGGCTCAAAATGAAAAACTTTATACTTGTAAATTCGGCTCAGGGTTTTGTGTGAACACCCAAGAAAAACGATACACTGATTCGACCAAACAGCCGCCCTTCCGCCGCATAATCTAGGTAGTTGCCGCGGAACCGCCGCGCTTTGTCGTGTTCTCTGCATCGTTTTTCTTGTAGTGTGTGTCTGTGTTGGTTTTGGGATTTTTGAAATATATTATATGTGCCCAGATTTTGCAGAAAAGAAATTTCCTTTTGGGGTCCTATAATTCCGTATTTTTTCCGAACTTCACTACACTTTGACTATGATGGTTATATCTGTGATGTTTGCATGTATTGAACGTCGGCTAATCGCTATAAGACGATTAGTCGGGGTTATACATGATCTGTAATGTGCTGGAATGTGTATATGAATGTGTTGGACTGTCGCGGGTGAATAGCCGGGGTGGATGTGAGATGAGCTTTTGTTTTTCTTTCATTCATTGTAAATGTAAATTGATGTAATAATATTATTTATTTGGCCGCACAACCGGGTCGGGGTTGTAGCCGTCATTGTATAATTCTTTTTACTGTTTTTGCTCCTAGGATAGACCCATGGAGGGGTGCACAAACTACCGAGGACTTGGCGGGTAGTTTGCCGCACCCGTAGGGGTCTTGGGTGGGGTATTTGGCTATTCACCGCGACCGTGTTATCCGCTTTTCGTTCCAGGCTCGAAAGGATTGCGGATTGCTAGTATATCCAATGTATTCATCTGTGATCTGTAATATCTATCATTGCTTTCTATTTAGGCGTTGCTTATGTTTTACAGCCGCGCTAGCCCAGCCCCCGCTCTGTCGTTAGTTAAGTAACCTAACGGGTAATGACGGGGCCCCGTGGCGAATGCGAATGGCATAAGCGTACGTCATATTTTGGTTGTTTTCTGCAATGGTAGGATTAAATGACGGGACGCATTAAAAGTACTAATGAAAGAATATCACGCATTAAAAGAACTAATGCAAGATAATAAACCAAGTTTAAGTCGATGGAATACTTTCGAAAAACCACTCGGTTCTTTTCAAAACTAACTTTTAAATGCGGAGATTGAGCCACTCCTTCTAAAAGCTATCTTGTTCCATCGATTAAATCAAGTTCACTACGTTCACGGTTTCGCCAAAACCATTCGTAGCCCTCCGTCGCTTCGCATGAATAGGCAATAGTATTCAAGCTATGTATTTTGGCCAAAGTCAAGGCATAGTGATTGGTAGCTATTGGGTGTTCATGTGTAGCATAGATAGATGCGTTGGTTTGGGACAGTCGTGCTGCCATTTTGGCCAAAGTCAAGGGTAGGTACGGATGGATCCAAATTAACCTGGATAGTGACGGGCAGAACTTGACATGTGACTTATGATATTTTGGCCAAAGTCAAGGTCATAAGAGCATGGGGCAAAAATCCACATCGGGAGTTTCATAAGTACTGAAACTTGCTAGATTTGCATACCATTTGGAGTGTGGTGATTCTGGTAGGATTCCTTCAGTTTCGTCACGCGATGATATTTGGATCCCGATCCTACTGTGAGTATATGCTACTCCTCGGGAAATTTCTCACTTAACGATCAATGCTATAAACCTAGTAGGTGCCTAGAAAGGTGTTAGTGGGGTTACGCCCCCAGGGAAAAGAGGTTATTTAATTAAGGAACTTCGCGAAAGCGTTGGAAAACCTCCCTCGAAGTACCGACACCGGCCTGGCTGAACGGTTAAGCAAGTATTGTACGGTGGGATTGATCCTGACTAATTCTTCCTTTATGGTTTGAGGAGGGATTCGAGAAACAGTGGGAGCCATCCTGTTTAGACAAACTAAAAACCACTCTAAACTTGCAAGAGCATCATGCTGAGTGTTTCTTCTTCTCTCTCCTAATTGCAGCGACCAATCAACATGACTGGACTTAAGTTACTCCTAGATAAAAACAAACTGACAGGGCCAAACTACAAAGATTGGCTCAGGAATGTCAAGATAGCAATCACTTATGACAAGCTGGGGTATCTTCTTACCACCAAAGCTCCCCCTGTCCCTGGTCCAACTTCCAGTGTCGCGGATAAGGAAATCCGCAAGACTTGGGAGATTGATAGCGCGAAGGCCAAGTGCCTCCTGCTTGCCTCGATGGACAACGAACATCAGAGGAGGCATGAGAATACGGACATGGAGTCCATATTGCTCCATACAAAAGAACTGTATGGAGAGCAATCACGTATCGCAAGATACGAAGCGTCGAAAAAGTTGTTTTCGACAAGAATGGCCGTCGGATCATCAGTAGCCGAGCACGTGCTAAAGATGATCGGCTACATTGAGGAGCTCGCTGACCTAGGGATCACATTGGAGAGTGAGCTATATACGGATATAGTTCTCCAGTCCCTTCCTTCCACTTACGCCCAGTTTATACTGAACTTTAACCTACAAGAAAAGGAGGTTGAACTATCAGAGCTCCTCAACATGCTGAGGAGCGCAGAGGGCACCCTACAGAAAAGTAGGGATACATCCACTTTGTTTGTAGGAGGATCATCTTCTTCTAGGTCCAAGGCGAAAGCCAAGGGAAAGAAGAAGAAGGCCCCCGCCAAACCAAGGGGCGGTGTTAGTAAAGTGGATACGAAGGGAAAAGGGAAAGCAACAAAGATAGCGGGGAAGCTTGTGGATAAGGAAGAATGCTTCTTTTGTCATAAGAAAGGACACTGGAAGAATGATTGCAGGGCCTGGAAGGCCAGAACACAGGAATTGAAGCAGGTTGCAGCTTCAGCTTCAGGTGTGTATGTTATTGAAAACTGTCTTTCAATAAACTCTACTTCCTGGGTATTGGATACCGGATCAGGATCTCATATCTGTAATTCTTTGCAGGCGTTGAGAAACCGTAGGGATTTGAAGGCAGGTGACATGACCCTCAGAGTTGCGAACGGAGCTAGCATGGATGCTAAAGCCGTGGGGGACTATCACCTGGGAATGTCAGATGGACATGTTTTGGTTTTGCGTAATTGCTTTTTTGTACCCAACGCAACTTGTAATATCATTTCTGTATCTTTAGTTTCTAAAGAAGGTTATGAATTTGCGTTTGTAAGTAATGTTGTAAACATTCACCTTAATCAAGTTTTGATTGGGTCAGGTACTTTGAGTAATGGTATATACGTGTTAAACCAACCACAGATTTTTAATGTCCAGAATACACACAAAAGAAAGTCTCCAGAAATAAATCAGACTTTCTTATGGCATTGTAGATTGGGTCACATCAATGAGAGAAGGTTGACGAAGTTACATACAGAAGGGTATTTGAATGCGTTCGAATATCAATCGTATGCCACTTGTCAATCCTGTCTTAAGGGAAAGATGACAAAGACTCCGTTTACTGGACATGGAGTAAGAGCGAGCGAGCTCTTGGGACTCGTACACAGTGACGTGTGCGGTCCAATGTCTACACATGCCCGAAGCGGACATTCTTACTTCATTACTTTTACGGATGACTTTTCAAGGTACGGTTATGTCTTCTTAATGAAACATAAGTCCGAGGCCTTTGGAAAATTCCAGGAGTATAAGAATGAAGTAGAGAAACAGACCGGCAAAAGTATTAAGATTCTAAGATCGGATCGAGGTGGAGAATAGTTAAGTGCCGAATTCCTGGACTATTTAAAAGAGAACGGAATTCTCTCTCAGCTTACTCCTCCTTACACCCCGCAACATAACGGTGTATCGGAGAGACGGAACCGCACCCTATTGGATATGGTGCGGTCCATGATGAGTAACGCTGAGTTGCCGCGATCATTCTGGGGATATGCGCTAGAATCAGCCGCATACCTTTTGAACCGAGTTCCCACTAAGACTGTGCCTACCACGCCATTTGAGATATGGTGTGGGAAGAGACCCCATCTTAATCACATTAAGATATGGGGAAGTCCAGCTTTTGTCAAAAAGCAGCATGCGGACAAGCTCGAGGCACGATCAGTACTGTGCAAGTTTGTGGGATATCCGAAGAATTCCAAGGGATATTTCTTCTACTGTGAAGAGGAACAAAAAGTTCTTGTTTCTCGTCATGCCCACTTTCTAGAACACCAGTTCATAGAAAAGGAAATAAGTGGGAGCGCAGTAGAACTGGAAGAAATTCCAGAACCACGGACTATTACTGAAAGTTTAGTGGAACCAGAGGGTTCGGAAGAACAGGACATTCCTACGCCGCTCCGCAGGAGTAGTAGGCAGTCTCATCCACCCGAGAGATACTACGGTTTTCTCATAGACGGGGATAGAGAGGATTGCATCATAGACTATGATGAGCCTACTAGCTTCCAGCAGGCCGTTCAGAGCATTGACTCGGTAAAATGGCTGGATGCAATGCGGACCGAAATGGAGTCCATGTACACCAACAAAGTATGGACGTTGGACATTGCTCCAGACGGGGTAAAACCCGTAGGATGCAAGTGGATCTTCAAAAGGAAGATTGGTGTAGATGGACAGGTTGAGACCTATAAAGCTAGGCTGGTAGCAAAGGGTTTTCGTCAAAGACCTGGCTTGGACTACGACGAAACCTTTTCTCCAGTAGCCATGCTGAAATCCATTCGGATCCTTCTTGCCATTGCTGCCTTCCACGATTATGAGATCTGGCAAATGGACGTAAAGACAGCTTTTCTAAATGGAAATTTAGAGGAGTGTGTCTATATGGACCAGCCAGAGGGTTTCATTCAGAGTGGGAGCAGCGGAAAGGTGTGCAAGTTGCTTAAGTCCATCTATGGACTAAAGCAGGCATCGCGGAGTTGGAACATCTGCTTTGATGAGACAGTCAAAGAATTTGGCTTTATCAAAAATCCAGATGAACCATGCATCTATAGTAGATTTGTAGCGAGAACTGTAGTATTCCTCGTTTTATACGTGGATGACATTCTCTTGATAGGAAATGACATTCCTATGCTACAATCTGTCAAGGGGTTCTTGTCACAAAGGTTCTCCATGAAAGACCTGGGTGATGCCTCATACATCCTGGGGATCCGGATCCATCGTGATAGATCCAAGAGGATATTGGGACTTTCTCAGTCCAGGTACATCGACACCATAGTGAAAAGATTCAGTATGGAAAATTCCAAGCGCGGTAACCTACCGGCTTGTCACGGGATCACCCTCTCTAAAGAGATGTCTCCCAAGACTGATTTGGAGAGGGATCGCATGTCTATTATACCCTACGCTTCTGCGGTAGGCTCTATAATGTATGCGATGTTGTGTACCAGACCGGATGTAGCTTATGCACTGAGTGTGGTAAGCCGGTATCAGTCTAACCCTGGGGAGAAACACTGGATAGCAGTAAAGAACATTCTCAAGTACCTGAGAAGGACTAAGGAGATGTTCTTGGTGTATGGCGGAAAAGACCTCCAGATCGAGGCCTTTGCTGACTCCAGCTTCCAGAGTGACAAGGATGATTCCAAGTCCATGTCGGGTTTTGTCTTCACCCTCAATGGAGGGGCGGTGTGTTGGAAGAGTTCCAAACAGGAAACCGTTGCAGACTCGACGATGGAAGCGGAATACATCGCTGCATCTGATGCCGCAAAAGAAGCTGTCTGGATGAGGAAGTTCTTGAAAGAACTTCAGGTGGTTCCGTCCATTGTTGACCCAATACCTCTGTATTGCGACAACAACGGGGCTATAGCTTTAGCGAAGGAACCCAGGTCCCATCAGAGATCCAGGCACATCTTGAGGCGGTATCACCTGATCAGGGAGATCGTGGATCGCCAGGAGATCGAGGTTCGGAGAGTCGCTTCAGAAGACAACACTGCAGATCCATTCACCAAGGCCTTGCCCCAGACTCAGTTCGAGCGGCTGATCGAGATGATAGGTCTTCGATACGCCAGTACATGGCCTTAGTGCAAGTGGGAGATTGTTAGTGTATATGCCCTAGAGGCCATTACTGTATCATACTAGTTTGTATATTACTTAATGGATGCTTGGGATATTCACCTTGTATATACAATCTTGCTCAAAATAGTAGTATGCTACTTGGTTTGTTTCTACTTCAATGTGTACTTGTGTTTATTTCAGTATATCACTTATACGCATTAGTGGAGCCCTTAGGATCTTTGCTTGATTACCAGCGTTGTGATGACAGTCACACTAGTGGGGGCTGGGTAATCTATAAGCACATCCTTATACAGGTCCCTAGTCGCAGGACTATCGAGACAGGGCATCGATACTCCGGAGTAGACTAGCGTATGCGCTTCTTATCCCAGTGTGGGAGATGGTCTGTCCCACAGCCATCAGTACGTCGTACTGGAGATAGTATACGGGTGCTCGTTGGGTTACGAGTACACTGGACTGGACTCGTCGGGAACTGACAGGTTGGTATTATACCTATCGTCAGTTATCAGTTCCCAGGTGACATGAGTACAGCTTAGTCCGCTGACTTGACACTGGCACTTCGCCTCAAGTGTGTTCCCACTGCACTTTGATCACTACCCTACCACGGCTCAAAGGAGTCGTGCAAACAGGTGGTGGTTGGGTGCAGTCCCGAAGCACTTGGAGGCAGTGACGGTTAGACAGGATTCGTCTCTCCCGGTATTGGGGGTTGACATCGCGCTGTGTCTAGGAGAGCCATTACACGAGTAGTCCCTGGCCAGGGCAAACGAGATATACTGGTAGGTTTCCAGTGTTATCTCAGGGTGTTTTGGGCTTCGCTCCGGCACGACTTGTACCGCTATTGGGGGACTGACGTTTACCACCCCCTAGGCCCGCCATGCGATGTATCAGACGAACAGACCGGACTGTACGGAGACTGTCACATTCAGACTCAGTAGGAGTACAGATGGGGTTTCACCTCGTCAGCCTTCTTGTCGACATCTACCTGGGGACCGTTACGCACAGCTAGTGCCGCTTGCGGTCTGTGGTTAAACCCACTGCCAGCGTAGTGTCGAGTCTTTAGAGTCCCACACAGAGGGTATTCGCCTCTGGGCAAAACAGAGTAGAGGTCGCATGGTTTTGCGACAGGGTTCGTTCTCATCCGCGCACTTGTGCACGTTTGGAGTCCGGACGGATTATACTGGCAGGCTCTGGTTTGAGCCAGATACTGGTACATGTTTTGGGGTTGCTTTTATATCTCGGTATTCTTGTTCCTCGGAACGAGAATGCAGGTGTGTATGCACAGTTGCTTGAGGCGGAGGATGAGTTTTTTCATTAGGGTTTCGGAACGGGTGCGTATGCACAGTTGACAGTTATCATTTTCCAAACCCTAATGGATTTATGGATTATCTATTTATAATAGTAATTAAATGAGAATTTTGTTATGGTTGTTTTTTTGTTGACTTGTTGACCATGGTTGACTTGTTGACCATTGACCACCATCATGCTTTAAAAAGTCTTCCTTGATTTATGCTTACATGAAGCATGGTAGTGGTCATTCCAAATTACCATCAACTATTCTCATTTTCAATTATTATTATTAGATAATTCTTTTCTTTTGGCATTATGGTTGCAAGAAAGAAAAGAATAGCTCATTCTATCATATTCATTCTCTCTCCTCACTTCATCTTCTTCTTCCTCTAGCAAAAGAGAAACCTTCTCATGTGTTGAGAATCCTTCTCTTTAAAAAGAAAAGCAAACCCTAGTCACTCTCTACTCATTCTAGGTTCATGGTTTAGCAAGCCGGAAGCCCTAGTTCACTCAAAGATCGAGGAAGAGCCCAAAGGTCGAACCTTCGAGGTGGATCCATCTTCGACGGAAGAAGGCGACGAAAAGAGAACCATCAACCTCTACAAGTTTTGAAGAAGAAGGAGTTCAAGTTTAGGTATAACCTTCATCCGAGTAGCTAACTCCTTTTAGCGTATTTGCTAGTTTAGTTTAGACACGATCCCGACCTTGTTTAGTCCATGTTGCCTCTTGCGATAAAAATTTGTTTTTATACCGTTTCCGCCTCCCCGTAAGCACCGGGGGTCGCAATATGGACTTACAGCTATATCACTTACACAGTAGAATTGCAACATCATGCTTTGATATATTGCCATGTTCACAACACTATACTAGGTTGCATGATATACTGGCTATACACACACCATTATGATATGTCGCATGATATACTTGCTATGACCACATCACTATGCTATGTTCCATGATTTACTTGGTATGATCACATCACCGTTCCATGTTGCATGATATACGGATATGCTTACATTCTGTTATATGTCGCATACATCATTTTTTATGATTATACGCATTGAGACATGCTGTTTTTATAAGATTTTGGATCTGAGAACCGTGGATATGTTTTCAAGAAATTATGTGTTGTTTGAAAACCCGGTTTCTATTAATATGATATTTCAGTGCGTCCACCATGTGATTTCTCGGTTCTGAGATTGGCATGTGATACCCGATTTGAGGAGCGGGAGGCACCGTTTCCGGGTACATGGTGGACCCGGTATGGTACCCCGGGACGAGAGGTGATTTTGTGGTATAGACGATGAGCCTGGCAGAGGGACCACTTCCTACCGGTGATAGTATTTGGACTCGTCGGATATCTGGAGGATACCGACCGGAGTTAAGAGATGGTTATGGGCCGTTCCGTTCTGTCGGAGCCCGAGGGCCGATCCCGCCGATTGACGGAGCCCGAGATATAAGGATTTACGTGTCGATGCTGGACACGGGTTTCATGATGTTTCGATGAGACACTCCGGTTCCATGATTTTTATGTGTCGCGAGGGACACACGTTGATTTATATCTTCATTTTTACATGCATATGTTTTCATGATATTTACATGCTTGATGTTGTTGTGTCATTGGTTGACACATAGATGAGATCCATATGCATACAGGAATTGATTATATGGTTGGATGAGATTTACTTGCTATTAGGCTTTTTTTTATGTGTTGGCACATATGCAGATACGGTCACCCTAGATATCATAATATTACCTTTAAGATATAGTTGACCTAGGAAATCATTATTAATTTCGATTTCTACCTGTTGATGTTTTCTACTCACGAGTTGGCAACTCACCCCCGTTGTGCCACAGTTCTTGCGGGTTGACGGCATGGATCAGTAGCGGCATCGCAGGCACACAGCTGTTTTCGGGTGTTTTTCTTTGGTAAGTGGTACATGTTGGATTGTTCCACTCTTGTATTACTATTCCTATTGTATCTAGTCACTCCATCAAATCAGAAACTAGTAATTGTATATGTTGAAGACTTAGAAGACTTGTAGTTGTGATACTTGAGCGATAGGTTTTATGTTCATTTTTGGGGTTGGTATCTTGCTTTACTTTTTATCTTTTGTGTTGATCTTCGCCATTGGGCGTCGTATACTTGTTATTCATACTTGTTGTGGTTGTTTCCGCCGTTGGGCGAATTTTGCCCCTGTTTGGGGATGCTTTCTTTTTATTCTTTGTTGTACACAAAGGAGGTGCTGCCGAATTTGTTTTATGAAAACAAAGGAAAAGAAGAGAAAAATAAGTTTAAGGTTTTGTACTTAAGGTTTCTAAGTGTTTTATAAATGTTTTTCATTACTTACTTCTATTGGAAGGTTTAGATTTCTGGGTTTCGGATTACTTAGGTTACGTTACGCCTGTAGACGTTGCGTAATTTAAGTGCCGGTCACGAGCTAATATTTCGGGTCGTGACAAAGTTGGTATCAGAGCGCCAGGTTTAACCTTGGTTCGAGTCTAGGTTTTACTATGTGGGGTCTAGGGCGTATATATTTTGGAACCTAGGCTTGACCATATAGAACTTAGACTTGAACAGGGGGTGTTAGACCCGAACATTCGTTACATAGGCCGACCCTGATTGATGGAGTAGGTAGCTCGTGTAGGGTGACGTACCGTACGTATGTTCCGCGGCATATTTACGATGCGATAATCCACTTAAGAAACCTTAGGATGTACATATCTTGAGACTGGTGATTCTCTTTGTTTCCTTGATTATACATCCATTTGAGATCCTTGATTTTATTCACTTCCATTATCATACTCTCAGTGATTTGACTCCTCCTTATGATCATGTATCCATTTTGGGATCTGTTGACGCTTTTCATCCCTTTGATCTTTTTCGTCGATACTTGATAGAGGTTCCTATCACCATGGTTTGAGTGCAGATTGAGCTGCTGCTGGTGATGCGGTCAGGGCGAGCTCGTCGTGGACGAGGACTGACCATCGTGTTTTCGGGTGACATGGGAATGTATCGATGTAGTGTTGTGTTGTGACCTATCGTTTGAGACGAGTGTGCGGTTTTGTACCGGATGATTGGGCCATTGTTAGAGGCTGCCTGTTGGGAAAGGACTGTTGATGTACAACATACATCAGAGATTGTGATGTCATCTACCGTACGGATAGATTGTTGGAGATAGTGCCCTCAGAGTCAATTATTGGATCACAGGTACGTGATTGCAATGATTGAGGGAGGACCTATCCCGGTAGGACAGTCTTACTCGAGATGATAGTATGCTATCTGGTTTACCTTTATCATCGTGTACTGCTTTAGGTGACATGACACGTCGCTATTACACGTTGATAGAGCCCCTAGGATTCTTGCTTGACCACCAGCAGTATGAGGGCGATCATATAAGTGGGAGCTGGGGGTCTACAAGCATATCCTTAAAAGGTCCCTAGTCGTATGAGTTTCGAGACCGGGCATCGATACTCCATTAGTAGACTAGTGTATACAGTCGAGACCCCGACGAGGGGCGGTGGCCGGTCTCACAAGCCACTGGTGTCAGTTGGATCACCTAAGATGTATACAGGTGCTCATTGGGTTATGAGTACACCGGACAGGACTCGCCGGGAACATGCTAGTTGGTCATATACCAGACGTCAGATGGCAGTTCCCTGGTGACATGTGTGCAGGTTAGTTCATCGACCTGGGGATCGTCATTTGTCTCGTGTGAGTTCCCACTGTACTTTGATTACTACCCTACCACGGCTCAAAGGAGTCGTGCAAACAGGTTTTAGTTGGGTACAGTCCCGAGCCACATGGAGGCAGTGAGCGTATCCTCAGGGGTTCGTCTCTCCCGGTATTGGGGGTGAGGTCGTGCTGTGTCTAGGAGAGCCATTACATAAAGTCCTTGGCCAAGGCAAGGAGATTTACTGGTAGGTATTCCAGTAGTATCTCAGGGTGTTCTGGGCTACACTCCGACACGACTTGTACCGCTTTTGGGGGTCTGACTTTTACCAACCCCCTAGGCCCGCCATGCGATACTCATAGACGAACGGACCGGACTGTACGGATATTGTCACTGACAGGCTCAGTAGGGTGTCAGGATGAGTTCGCTCATCGACGTCCTTTTTAGTCAATACCTGGTAGCCCGTTACGTATTGGCTTATACCCCTGACGTGCTAGTGGTTAAATCCACAACCGAGGTGTTGATGAGTCTTTAGAGTCCCCCACATTTCAGTTACTCAGCTTTCGGGCGAAAGGTTGTAGAGGCCGTATGGAGATATGGCAGGGTCCGATCAGGTACGTGCGGTATTGCACGGATCAGGATCGGACAGTCTGTACTATAGGCCGTATGGATATATGGCAGGGTTCGATCAGATACGTGCGGTATTGCACGGATCAGGATCGAACAGATATTACTAGCCGGTTTTGGTATAAGCCGGATCCTGGTATAGTACAGTGTAGATTTTGTCTCATTGCATTTGTATTTCGGTCGGAATACAAATGCGGGTGTGTATGCACAGTATCGGGGTTTTCCTGTAATTTATTACGGGACCAGTTTTCTGGAGTTGCCAGTTTGCTTTCCGTTTCGGCCAATTTCCATTGTTCCGTTCATTGGCCGAAGATTGGTGGAGGAGGGCTTATTTGCATTGTTGCAAATAAGTGTTTGTGGAGGGGTTCTTTGCTTATTGTTGTATCATGATAGCCTCTCATTGACCTTGACTTCTAGCTTCATGATAGCTTGACCTTCTTTATCATCATGGTTTTGATGATGGTTGTTGATGATGAGAGATGGTTGAGTGTTGGTTTTGCTTTGTTATCATTTGGTTCATATGATAACCATTCCTCTCTCTCTCTTGTTTTTGAGATGAGAATGGCTCCCAATTTTTTTTGAGCTCTCTCTCTCCATTTTCACTCTCCTTCTCCTCTTGTCATGGCCGGCCACCATGAGGGTGGGTTGCCCATTTTTGTAGTGGGGATTTTTTGCTCTCTTGATGTTAGAAAAATCCCCAAGTTCCTCCACATTGTTCTTGTATCATCCCTCCACCTAAAATGGCATCTCCATGAACCCCAAAGTGAGACTTGAGGACTACGCATTCTACAGCGAATCTTGGGCACGTCGAGTAGCCGGCTTCGTGCCCGAGTTGCCTCGGCATTGAGGTGGGAGCCCGTAAACATAGTAGGCGATGTGGTGCACTTCCGGCGACGAGGAGGAGACGGGACATTCCGCAGGAGATCGGGACCATGACGAGAAGACCGGAGGACTTGGATCATCGGTATATCTCTAACCCATCTTGTTAGTAGCTTAGACTAGTTAATGGTAACGATCCGGGTGATAGTGCGCGGTGGTGCCGGTTTGCTAAGTCCGCAAATTTTAAGTTATTCACCGCTTCCGCATTCCGGCGTCGGATTGACGGCCGGGGCGCCGCCGTGCACTTACAGTGGTATCAGAGCCTAGCCATTAACTTAGTCTAGCTTTGTGTAATGTGTTTGCATTTCCGATCGATCAAAAAGTCCAAAAACCCGTATTTTGTCGCATCAGTTTTCTGTTAAGATTTTTTGGTGTCCAAAAATTTTTCAGGTGACAGAAAAGTGATCTACCAAAAAATATAAGAGTTCTGTAAAAATTCGACGATGTAAAGCTACAGTGTGAGCGCGGAACCGCCGCGTAAACCCCATACATGCCGCCCTTCCGCGGCGCACTGTGCACGTCACATCATCGAATTTTTCCAGATGCCTTCTGGGTTTATTTCAGGGGTTTTGGAATATTAAAATTGGGCCAATTATTTCTGTGACTGCTACAGTATTCTTTGTGGGCCCACTTGTTAAAGTTTGATCGGTCGGATATTTTAAACACATTTTTCACAGTATTTACATTATATCTGCGACCGTGAATGTCACTCGATCGGTAAATCCGGTCTAACTGCTATAGCCCGGTTAGACGGATTTGCGAACGTGACTTTCACGTTGATGTTCTATGTATTTGCTGTGATGTTGCGGATCGGTCGTGGGGGATAGCCTGGATGCAATGCTAGTACTGTGCTGTTGTATTATGTACATTTGATATTGCGGGGCGAGCGTCCGACATGTGGACTGCCGTCACTGCCTGATTGTATTATTATTTTGGGGCACGACCTGGTTGCGGTCGATGTACCCGGTGTATGTATATTTTACTTTCTGTACTAGGATTGCCCCGCGGAGGGGTGCACGGATAGCCGGGTTCTGGAGGGCAACAAGCCCGCATCTCATGGCATTGGGACGGAGGGGGCTTCACTCTAGGATTGGCGGGCTATTCGCCGCACTCGTAGGGGGTACAGGTTTGACCCAGGAGGGGTGCCCAAGTTGCCGGATTCCGTGAAGTGCTGGGTGGTCCATTCACGGCGCTGAAGGGGGCTGCCTCTCTTCAGGTTTTGGCGGGTAACTTGCCGCGCCCGTAGGGGTCTAGGATTTCATTGCACAGGCTATCCACAAGACCAGGGGAACGTCGGGTTTCAGCGGCTCTGTGAAACCCGGGGATCCCAGATATCTGTATTGTTTCTGTGATGTTGTTCATTCTCTGTGATGTTGCATTTTATTCACGCCTTGAGCGAATATAATATATTGGTATATATATTAGTAGATGTTGTATATGTTTTGCATCCGCGCTAGTCCAGTCCCCGCTCTGTCGTTAGTAAGCTAACCTAACGGGTAATGACGGGACCCAGTGGCGAATGCGGATGGCATATACGTACATCAGTATATTTTCGTTCTTTTTGGTGTGATCAATTGATGGGACTGCGTTGATTCGGATCAATGCAAGTTAAAAACAAACCTAATCTGATGTTGTTGGAACACTTTTCAAAAAGCTGTTATTGCAAGGACGTTCACTTTTGTTTTGCATCGCGGTATTCATTTAGAATATCCTGCTCCTCAGTCGACGAGGCAAGGGCCGAGATCCCTTCACCGGGAGTGACCCCTTGGACAGAAGTTTGCGTCAGGGCATTAACTTCACTATAGCCGATTGCTTTTGCTTTGCATCGTGGTATTCAGTTGGAATATCCTGCACCCCATTCTACGGGGAAAGAGCCGAGATCCCTTCACCGGGAGTGACCTCTTTAGCAACGGTTTTCGTCACTATATTTTCAAAAAGCTATCCGTTCCTTCGACGATATCAAGTTCATTACGTTAAAGGTTTTCGCCAGAAACCATTCGTAGCCCTCCGTCGTTTCATATGGGTAGTCAATAGTATTCAAGCTGTGTTTGTTGGCCTTAGTCAAGGCACAGTGTTTGGTAGCTATTGGGTATTCATATGCTGCATAGATAGATGCGTTGGTTTGGGACAGTCGTATAGCCTTGTTGGCCCTAGTCAAGGGCTTGTACGGGTGGATTCAAATTAACCTGGATAATGACGGGTAGAACTTGACATGTGACTTATGATTTGTTGGCCTTAGTCAAGGTCATAAGAGCATGGGGCAGAAATCACATCGGGAGTTTCAAAAGAACTGAAACTTGCCAGATATGCGCATACCTTCTGGAGTGTGATACCGTGAGCGGATTCCGTCACGTTATCATGCGATGAGAGTTGGATCCCGATTCCTACTGATGAGTTGGTTTACTCTTCGGGTGACCCCGACTAATTCTTCTTTCAGGTTTGGAGGAGAATTTGAGGTACAGTGGGAGGTTTCCAGATTAGATAAATTGGTAACCATTCTGATCTAGGATAGAGTGCACGCTGAGTGTTTCTTCTCTCTCTCTCTCTGGCAGCGACCATTGACCCGACCCTAAGACTTTGACTCAGTGACCAAGTTGACCGAACCTTCTTAAACACCGGCTTTTGGATTGTCAGAGTTGCAGACCTCATTGCCACTCCTACTTTTACCCTTTTCTCCAGGACACCCCGTATTACTACGAACGTCCACTTCCATTGGACAAAACCATCGTATGGTTAGATACGAACTCGAAAGAATTATTCGAGGATGGTTTCCGGTTCTGGAGAAAACGGATAGGATTATTCAGTTGTCTTTTCCTTTTACCCTCTCTCAGGTTACGAGTACTCCTTGGTTTAGGGGTAGTACACCTATTACGCAAATTGGATTGTCTTCTTCCAAACCTTAGGCTGGTGCCGACCGGTAGGGAATGAAGAAAAATAATTAGCCTAAACGGTGTACAGAAGGTATTGAGTTAAGACAAAGAAAGGGATTAGTAAGAGGGCAAAGTAAGCTGCGACTGCTATTCACGACCAAACCAAGTATTTATTCGCCAATCCTAAATCACCTTTGTATTTCTCCAGGACATTCCGTATCACTACGAAGATCCCATTTTATTGGATAATCCATCGTATGGTTATATACGAACTCGAAAGGAACTTGTTCCAGTTCGGGGATGGATCCTGGTTCAGGAGAAATAGGAATAAAGTACATTCAGGTGTCTTCTATCTTCACCTTCTCTCGCGTTGCGAGTGCTCCTAGGATTAGGACAGTACACCCATTATGCTTATTGGATAGTCTTCTTCCAAACCATAGGCTGGTGCCGAACGGTAGGGAAGGAAGAAAACCATTTGGCCTAAAGGGGTGTACAGAAGGTAATGACTAAAGACATATGAAGGGATTTGGAGAGGTGGCAAAGAACTATACGGTTACAGTTGTGAATCTGGAAGAGGCATTACTAGGAATACCAGGATACCCTATCGAAACGTTTCGATGTTTCAGTCTCACTGTGTAATGTTAAAGGAAAACTGATTTCCCGATTAGATACTTACTCCAGGGTATGTATTTACCAGGTATGATTCTCACATCTGTATGGTTTTACAGATGATGAGTGGGAGTAAGTTATTGGGAATTGGGTGATTATCCTCATTATATCGTGATTCGTTGTAATCGGTGATATTTGAGGAAATCACCTGGGCTGTTTGCCGGTCGGCAAATATTTGTTTTTGAATATCCGCTGTTATGCACCAATTTCAAATTGATATATCTGTACGTCTATTTTCATAGAGTGAGATATACCTTTCTGAAATTATGTCTACGACATTTACCTATATCAGTGGATGGTTAGGTAAGGAGCATTAAACAGCGGTGTAATTCTTCTTAACCATAAGTACAGTTTTCAACCTACGATACACAGTGAATGAGTTATCAGACTCAAGGGACTTATACAAAGGATTGTATGTTGTCCAGGGTCCATCAGGACAGAGGGGTTGGTCCTCGTACTATATTCGGTTTACTTATGACTTCTCTACCTTTTAGACAGGTGTTTCGTGGAAACACAGGGTCTGAATTCTGAGAAGTTATAGGTATTTGAATAGAGTAGAGAACCAGGTGTAGCAAGTATCGGGATTCTTCAAAGTGATCGAAGATGTAGATACTTGTATATGGTATTCAGTTGATAGTAATGATAAAGAGAACTTGCTTCTCTTTCAGGTTACTCATAATTGGAAGCATTCCTAAGTTGAGTTACGCTGATCGGCCTTCTTCCATTTAGTTGACATGCGCTGGGGACAGCTGCATGATTTGAATCTGGTTCAATTAAATCAGTGCCTCTGTTTCTATATTGGATATAGAACAGTTCATATCTTAACGATGTTAAGGTACGGGGAGTTGTCCGGTTTATGATTAAAACCAGACACTGGACGACTCAAGGCACGTTTCTGTAATGGCTGTTTGTGGGTTGACCCAGGCTATGACGAGGGTTGACTTTCTACCATCTGGATGAACAATAGCGATATTGTTCTAGACTCGCCACAGTTTTATTAAAGATGGATTTTTTCAGAAAACAGTAGTGGGAGTATGGTAGAACTGGAAATGATTCCAGAACCACAAACGATTACTGAAGATTTGATAAGGAACCTAAAGATTCAATCTGGATTGACATTCCATTGGCCACTCCGCAGATAAGGTGGGTAACTTCAGGCACCCGAGAGGTACTACGGTAGCCTCAAGGACGGTGACAGGGAAGTTCTTGTTTACCCACAATTACCATTGCTGTTGTTCCAGGGTGCGAGACCCGGCGGGAGGATGAGTATAGCGTCGTTCTAAACCAGTTTTAGAAGTGTACGTCTATATGACTCTGCCAGAGGGTTGTCGTAGTCAGTAGGAGCAGCGGAAGCATTGGTGGACAGGTTGCTTATGTCTATTTATAGACTAGAGCAGATGTAGCGGAGATAGATCATCTATTTCTGATGTGACAGTCATGGGTTTGACTTCATCAGAATAGGGGATGGATCTGTTGAGAAGGTAGTAGGGTGTGATATCCTGGTATTTGGATGATATACACAGAGTAGGAAAAGAAACTCCTACACTACGATCGGTTATACTTTGGTTGTCACACAGTTGTTTCTCCACAAAGGAAATGGATTTTATATCAGACATACTGGTTACTAGATCTATGGTTTTAGATCTGGATTTGGGTGGTTTCCCAATCAGGGTACTTGACAGCATTCTAAGAGTATTTAGGATGGACGACTCCTGGCACGGTAGTGTACCTGCAGGTAATGGAGTCACCTTCTCCAAAGGTGTCTTACAGACTAAAGGGGAGAGGGACGGGCATGATTGGCAGATCATTTGCTCAGGCAATTGAGTCAATCGTGAGATGTCAAGTACCACACCAGATGTTGTTCTTGCACTGGATGCAATAAGTTGACATTAATCCAATCCTGGAGAAACAGTCGGAAGCAGTTTTAGAACATAAGTGGATGTTCTAGGGAGATGATAACGACAGCCTCATTCAGGAGACAGTTATCATTCCAGGCTTCCAAGGTGACATGGACGACAAGGAGGTTGTCAGAGTTATAGTTTTCCTTCTGATGAGGGGCAGTATTTTGGACAGGTGGTCCAAGGCAATACTGAGGGAGGCATGGCGCGCAGGATACTGATTAAATTCAGTTGTCGATACAGTCTAAGAAGTTTGGATTTGGAGTTCATTTATGAGCTAGGTCCCATCAGACATCCAGACACGTTCTAAGACATGTATTGCTCTTTTCGGGAGATGGTTTTCTCCGCGAACTTGAGATATAGAGAGACATAGAAAGAAACAACTAAGCGGATCCACTCACTGAGGCTATTCCTCGAACGCAATAGTTCCGCAAACGAGCTTTGTGAGACTGACTAGTAGAGGAGTTGGATATTCGGTATCACACGGGCTGTGAGTATGCGACATCGCAATAATTAGCCTTGAGTGCAAGTGGGAGATTGTTGGAGATAGTGCCCTCAGAGTCAATTATTGGATCACAGGTACGTGATTGCAATGATTGAGGGAGGACCTATCCCGGTAGGACAGTCTTACTCGAGATGATAGTATGCTATCTGGTTTACCTTTATCATCGTGTACTGCTTTAGGTGACATGACACGTCGCTATTACACGTTGATAGAGCCCCTAGGATTCTTGCTTGACCACCAGCAGTATGAGGGCGATCATATAAGTGGGAGCTGGGGGTCTACAAGCATATCCTGAAAAGGTCCCTAGTCGTATGAGTTTCGAGACCGGGCATCGATACTCCATTAGTAGACTAGTGTATACAGTCGAGACCCCGACGAGGGGCGGTGGCCGGTCTCACAAGCCACTGGTGTCAGTTGGATCACCTAAGATGTATACAGGTGCTCATTGGGTTATGAGTACACCGGACAGGACTCGCCGGGAACATGCTAGTTGGTCATATACCAGACGTCAGATGGCAGTTCCCTGGTGACATGTATGCAGGTTAGTTCATCGACCTGGGGATCGTCATTTGTCTCGTGTGAGTTCCCACTGTACTTTGATTACTACCCTACCACGGCTCAAAGGAGTCGTGCAAACAGGTTTTAGTTGGGTACAGTCCCGAGCCACATGGAGGCAGTGAGCGTATCCTCAGGGGTTCGTCTCTCCCGGTATTGGGGGTGAGGTCGTGCTGTGTCTAGGAGAGCCATTACACAAAGTCCTTGGCCAAGGCAAGGAGATTTACTGGTAGGTATTCCAGTAGTATCTCAGGGTGTTCTGGGCTACACTCCGACACGACTTGTACCGCTTTTGGGGGTCTGACTTTTACCAACCCCCTAGGCCCGCCATGCGATACTCATAGACTAACGGACCGGACTGTACGGATATTGTCACTGACAGGCTCAGTAGGGTGTCAGGATGAGTTCGCTCATCGACGTCCTTTTTAGTCAATACCTGGTAGCCCGTTACGTATTGGCTTATACCCCTGACGTGCTAGTGGTTAAATCCACAACCGAGGTGTTGATGAGTCTTTAGAGTCCCCCACATTTCAGTTACTCAGCTTTCGGGCGAAAGGTTGTAGAGGCCGTATGGAGATATGGCAGGGTCCGATCAGGTACGTGCGGTATTGCACGGATCAGGATCGGACAGTCTGTACTATAGGCCGTATGGATATATGGCAGGATTCGATCAGATACGTGCGGTATTGCACGGATCAGGATCGAACAGATATTACTAGCCGGTTTTGGTATAAGCCGGATCCTGGTATAGTACAGTGTAGATTTTGTCTCATTGCATTTGTATTTCGGTCGGAATACAAATGCGGGTGTGTATGCACAGTATCGGGGTTTTCCTGTAATTTATTACGGGACCAGTTTTCTGGAGTTGCCAGTTTGCTTTCCGTTTCGGCCAATTTCCATTGTTCCGTTCATTGGCCGAAGATTGGTGGAGGAGGGCTTATTTGCATTGTTGCAAATAAGTGTTTGTGGAGGGGTTCTTTGCTTATTGTTGTATCATGATAGCCTCTCATTGACCTTGACTTCTAGCTTCATGATAGCTTGACCTTCTTTATCATCATGGTTTTGATGATGGTTGTTGATGATGAGAGATGGTTGAGTGTTGGTTTTGCTTTGTTATCATTTGGTTCATATGATAACCATTCCTCTCTCTCTCTTGTTTTTGAGATGAGAATGGCTCCCAATTTTTTTTTGAGCTCTCTCTCTCCATTTTCACTCTCCTTCTCCTCTTGTCATGGCCGGCCACCATGAGGGTGGGTTGCCCATTTTTGTAGTGGGGATTTTTTGCTCTCTTGATGTTAGAAAAATCCCCAAGTTCCTCCACATTGTTCTTGTATCATCCCTCCACCTAAAATGGCATCTCCATGAACCCCAAAGTGAGACTTGAGGACTACGCATTCTACAGCGAATCTTGGGCACGTCGAGTAGCCGGCTTCGTGCCCGAGTTGCCTCGGCATTGAGGTGGGAGCCCATAAACATAGTAGGCGATGTGGTGCACTTCCGGCGACGAGGAGGAGACGGGACATTCCGCAGGAGATCGGGACCATGACGAGAAGACCGGAGGACTTGGATCGTCGGTATATCTCTAACCCATCTTGTTAGTAGCTTAGACTAGTTAATGGTAACGATCCGGGTGATAGTGCGCGGTGGTGCCGGTTTGCTAAGTCCGCAAATTTTAAGTTATTCACCGCTTCCGCATTCCGGCGTCGGATTGACGGCCGGGGCGCCGCCGTGCACTTACATAGATGACCCAGCTGTTGCTGAGATTGATGTGATGCCGCTTCCAGGGCTTATGAGCTAAGATCGCTGGAGCTTTTAGGCCGAGAGGCGACAGGTGATAGCTAGTCTATCTTGAGTTGAGAGACGAAGGTGATTCGTCAGATTGATGCGCCAACGCAGGCCTAGTTGAGTTGAAGATTTCCAGTATGGAGAAGCTTAATCAGGTCTAGAGTAGATCGATCCAGATATGACGTTGTTCGTCGGATGTTCCGATGTGAGATCAGTAAGATGACCAGCTTCGGATAGAGGATCTCACCTAGATGCGTTGTGAGTTGATCGAGAACGGACGAGTATTGAGTATTCCTCCGATAGTTGGGACGGGTTCCCGAGGATGTGTCCGGCTAGATATCTTCGACAGAGTGATGAAGATACCGTGTTCTTAGTTCGAGTCCGTGTGAGAGATTCCGGATTGACTGTAGCTGAGAAAAAATTGCAGTATGCAGATAGCATGATATGACGTCAAGTGGACGATAATAAAGATGAGTGGAACAAGAGGTTTGTGCGAGCTGCTGACGATACTCCCCGTTGAGATTAGAGATCGGATGTGTATACAGAAGCGTTGGAATACGACCAGTTCCTAAGGAAATGTTATGATGAGAACGCAGATGTCCAGAGAACGAGGAAAGATTAGGTAAGTGTACCAGCCCCCGTATAGTTCGGCATAGGCAAGATCGGAAGAGACCCTCAGCAGGTTCCTTCCAGGACACTGCTGCGATGGGATTGCACCGAGGATCAGTTGTGTCATGTGTATTCAGAGGACCAGAGGCCGACGCCAGTGATGTGCTGCCTTATGAGTGATCATACAAATTGACCGAGGAGTGCCAGAGCGGAATCGTTCGTTCAGCACACCTGACCGGGCCGATGAGCTGATGGATTGCGAGATTGGAAATCCACAGAGAAAATAAGGACCCAGAGATCGAAGACGCCAGACCGTGAGCAGGAGCCAAGCGGATGTTCTTGCTCTGCCAGTTTGGGCGCAACGGCATTTTTCGACATTATAGGAGGTGTACCTCGATGTCTTTTGTTGTGATTTGCGTTGTGATCCGAGTATCACGCTTATATCGCTTGGATTTGAGTTTTGATGATTGAGTTTCTTGATATTGATTTTGTGCCTTGGATGCACATGTTAATGATTTCGTGGATTTCATACGGTTGATTTGATTTGTGCGTGGGGTACGCACTTGATTTGATTTTTGCACTCGGTATAGCTCACATGTGCTTGCAGTGCATTGATACGTGTTTCTTGCACGCAGTTGCACACGTTTATGATTTTTATACACTTTGGTACACTCGGTGTAATTTTCTTACGCATTTGAGTTATTGATGATATTTCGTGCACTGGATGCACATGATTTGATATTTCGTGTACTGGATGCACAGGATTTGATATTTCATGCACTGGATGCACGGGATTTGATATTTCGTGCACTGGATGCACAGGATTTGATTTTTCGTGCACTGGATACACCGGATTTGATATTTCATGCACTGGATACACCCGATTTATATTTTGCGCATTTGTTGCACCGGATGCGTATTTCATGCATTGGTTGCACTAGATATATACTTTGTACATTGGTTGCACCCGGTTTATGTCTTTGAGCATTCGTTTTACCAGATTTGTGATTTTCGTGCGCGTGTGTACTTGATGTTCATTTTCGTGCATGCTACTACACTTGATGCTTATTATGAACCTGACGCGCTTGGGTTGGATTTTGCGCATATTAGGCGCTTGGTATTGGATTCTGTGCTTATCGGATGCGCTTGATTTAGATTTTTATTCGTGCATGTTGGATGCACTTGATTTAGATTTTATTTTTGCATGACGGATGCACCTAATTTGTCTTTTCACGTATGTTGGGCGCATGATATGAGATGTGGTTTGTGCACACCGGATGCACTCGATTGGGATCTTCGTTTGTGCATGATAGTTGCACTGGATTGAGAATTTCGTGCACAATAGATGCACTAGATGTTGTTGTCATGCACACCTATTGCACTGGACAGATGCTTTCACGCATACCCATTGCAATTAGTTTTGCTTTCGTGCATATTGTGGCACTTGTATTTGGATTTATATTCCGTGCGCACCAGACATACGTGATTGTTGGATACGCCTTTTAAGGCTAATTTTTCTTTTGAGCACCTTATTTTCATGATGAGGCCCTATACTTTGTAGTACCTTAACAGGATTGATCCGAGAACAGTACCTGTGTACTTTGCATGCATAAAATGTTTACCAAGAGATTTTCAAAAAGGAGCTATAGTCTTGCTATTTCTTACGTGTCCGCGAGTGACACGAACCTTTACACAGGAAAACCTTTTGGGATATTTCAAAAAAAAACCGGAATGTTTATTTGAGCAAAACATATATGCTAGTATATTATTTCTTTACAAATGAGCGTCCGCCACTTGTGCCGTGAGTTACGCATTACACGGCAATTCAGAAAAGATTCTGCATATGTTGTATTCGGTATTTAGAGATTTTTGAAGGATGCATATTATATATGTATTATAGTATTTGATTAGTGCATATGGGATTTCGGTAGTGGATTTTGAGATCTGTATCTCCATTGTGACTCCGATGATATGCGTGCAAGAATGATGATTTTCGTGACGTTTGACAGAGTTCGGTTTTGAGTTTTCATACTCATTTTCCAGTGCACATGATGCGCTGTGGTTTTCTTTATCTTCCGTTATTTCGGAGCCCCGTTGATTTAGCTGTTTATTGAAATGTTTTAGCATTTGGGAGTTTAAATTTTAATTCGGGGACCGAATTTTTTTAAGGGGGGAAGATTGTAACGTTTTAGAAAATCGTTATGCGAATTTTCTGTTTTAGGGTAAAATAGTCGATGTTTTCCGTAAAAACTCGGAAGTGATCAAATTTCAGTATAGACTTGACTACACCCAGTTTAACTAGAATAGTGCTAGTTTGCGGGTTTTGGGAGTCATTTGAAAGTTTTGGTTCATATTTATATTTTCCCTAATTAAATTATTATTTTAAGTTGTTAATTATGCACTTAATTAGTGGTAATTACAATTTTGGTTTAGGTTAATTACTTCTAAAATGAATCTATGCTAATCTAATCACTAGATTAAGCTTAATCCATCTATGCAAAATATCTAGATATTTATGTAATAAAAATGAAATTTTAAAGAAAGGAAAAGAGGTGGCATAGATATCTGTTGCATTTATTAGCATTTATTATTGTTTTTAACTAGAAAATTCCACTCATTTCACAAAACCCCCCTCTCTTTAGGTCATGGCCGAACCCTAACCCCATGCCGCCCTCTCTTTTCTCTTGCTCATTTTCACTCTCTCCAAGCTCAAATAATTATTCACAAATCCTCAAATAATCCCACAAACTCATAAACAAATCCCTACCCATCTTTCTTCAACCCAAAACAAGTTTAGATCTTCATGAAAGTGATCATTTTGGATGCTAAAATTTAGAGTTAGTTGTTAAATTGATATCTAGTGGAGGTATAAATTCTAACCCTAATCTTTAATTGTTGTTTAAATCTTTAAAGCTTGCTTATTAGGTGTTTAATTGCATGTTTAGAATTTTCATTAAAAGAGTTATGAAAATCAAGTTAGGGTTTTGATTTGTTAAAATGGTTAATCAAGATTTGTAGACTTGGAAAACTTAATCAAATTGTGAGAATGTTATTTGTTATTTTTCCTAAGTTGTCTAATTGAGATTAATAGCAAACTAACTTTTAGTAAATCATATTTGGGTGAGATTAAAATTGTGGTAAGGGTTTGGATGACTTAGTTATGCTAATTTGCGATGATTGTGATCGCTAGAATTTGTGTAAACTTTTAGACTTGAGCTAAAATGATATAAAGTGCTTACTAGTTTTCCGGTAAAATTAGACGTTGGTTTAATGGTCGTGGAGATGACGTAAATATTATTATCTACGATAATTATTGTGTTGTGAAATAGTATTGGTACGATTGGGTTTTTGGCGTGGCAGTTTTCATGTATAGCGACCCTAATTAGGGTTTTGGCTATGTTTTCCGGTATTGGGATTCTTGGTTTTGAGGTTTGATATTGTATTTGGTCGTTGGATATTTGTACATCAACGACAAGGGTTGTTGTTTGTTTTGCATGTGTAGGCTATAGGCTCTAACATATAACCACACCGCGTGCCGTATTGGATTTCAGAACTTGATGTTAATAGATTTGCAATTTCATATTGATTATAGGTACCTTCACGTGGATTCCGTGATGACGAATCGCATCGACTACGGCTAAGCGAGGTGTTTAGCGGTGAGTAGATTTATATCTACTGGGGAAGTCGGGTGGATGGCGTATAGCACCCCCGCAAATTTTGAATGGAACTGATATATACATAGAATACTGTAGGAGAAACCTACACTTGAGAACTATAGATGTGGTTAAAAGATAGTTAGAGGTGATATTAATGATTGAATATATATCGAGATATGAGATGAAGGCTTTAGGGACATAACTCTTGGACATAATATGATAAGAATTATGTCTCGGATTGATAAAAGGATATAAAAGGTGAATGTGAATCACAATATACATACAGATTTGTAGTTGTACAAGTTTAAGTATGAGATTTAGAGCAGCGTGACATGAGATTCAATTGATGTAATGCTTATGTAAAATGACTTGACGTGAAAGATTGATGCGATGAAAAGAGTATACGGTGAGATATGATGACTTGGGTGATGTGTCGTTATATGGATGCGAGTCGATACGAGATAGTTGATACCTTATCGGTCCCCTGATACGAGATTTATGCGGATGTGACCTGAGAGATATGTATATATATATCGATAATGATTACATAATGAGAGATATGCCGTACAAGACCTATGTAAGTCTACGGTAGCGCCCCGGCCATCGATCCGAGGGCAAAAATGCGGAAACAAAAACTTTTCATAAACTTGAAACTGGCGCTAACGTATACTTTCTCCCGGATCGAACCATTAACCTATAACTAGCTAACTACAAGAAGTAAAAGTGGCTATACCGATCGATCCGTGTCCTTCGGTCTTTGGCCACCATCCTAAGCTCCTCGCGGCATCTCTGATCCCCGGTCTCCTCGTCGGAAGGGCACCACATCAATGAGTCTTTTTACGGGCTCCCGCTTCATCCGAAGCAACTCGGACACGAAGTTTGCTATCCGACACGTCCAAGGTGAAGTAGAGAATGTGTGTGATAACTTTGCCTCAAGCATCCATTGATTCTCAATACATGAGAGTGTATGGATGGAGGTTGGAGATGATGCCATTGGTGGAAGTTGTGACCTAGAGGAAGAAGAAGAAGAAGAGACTTTCTTTTTCTATTGTGTTGTGTTGATAAAATGAAAGCAAGAATAATAATACAAGAGCAAACCCCAAGCCTATGGCTGCCCTCTCTCTCTCCATCCATCAATTCAACACAATAAACAAATCCTAATGTGACATTAGCACAAATAAAGAGACCATGAGTCACTAAACATGTCCATGTCACATTAAATGCACCTCATCATAAACTAAGCTCATAATTTCCACCAAAATAAACATTACCCAAATGTTTAGTCCAACAAAAAGATACTGCAACATCTAAAGTAAACTCGTGACGGATCACAAGGATACCCCTCACCTGTATATACATACCTGCATCCGCATTCCGACTGAATGCGAATGCGATGAGACTAAAGTAATCCAACAAATTTAATACTAGGATCTGGCTTAAACCAAAGCCCACTAGTATGATCCGTCCGATCATGATCCGTGCATGACTGCATGTATATGATCGAACCCTGCCATAATACCATACGGCCTCCACAACGTTTCACCCGAAACTTGAGAAACTCTTTGTGGGGGACTCTAAAGACTCGTCAATACTTTGGCTGTGGATTTTACCTCTAGCACGTTAGTGGTACTAGCCGTATGTAACGGGCTACCAGGTATTGACCAAAAGGGAGGTCGATGAGCGAACTCATCCTGACACCCTACTGAGCCTGTCAGTGACAATATCCGTACAGTCCGGTCCGTTCGTCTATGAGTATCGCATGTCGGGCCTAGGGGGTTGGTAAAAGTCAGACCCCTAAAAGCGGTACAAGTCGTGTCGGAGAGTAGCCCAGAACACCCTGAGATACTACTGAAATACCTACCAGTAAATCTCCTGCCTTGGCCAAGGACTTCGTGTAATGGCTCTCCTAGACACAGCGTGATCTCACCCCCAATACCGGGAGAGACGAAACCCCTGCCGATCCGCTCATTGCCTCCATGAGGCTCGGGACTGTACCCAACTAAAACATGTTTGCACAACTCCTTTGAGCCGTGGTAGGGTAGTAATAAAAGCACAGTGGGAACTCACACGAGACAAATGACGATCTCAGGTCGATGAACTAACCTGTACACATGTCACCAGGGAACTGCTATCTGACGTCAGGTATAAAACCAACTAGCATGTTCCCGGCGAGTCCTGTCCGGTGTACTCATAACCCAATGAGCACTTGTATACGTCTTAGGTAAACCAAATGACACCAATGGCTTGTGAGACCAGCCACCGCCCCTCGTCGGGGTCTCGATCTGTATACACTAGTCTACTCTAGAGTATCGATGCCCTGTCTCGAAACTCCCTCGACTAGGGACCTTTTAAGGATGTGCTTATGGACCCCAGCTCCCACGTATATGATCTCCATCATACTGCTGGCCATCAAGCAAGCATCCTAAGGGCTCTATCAACGTGTAATAGTAATTTGTAATATCACCTAAAGCATGTACACGATGATAAAGATAAACTAGATAGCATACTATCATCTTTAGTAAGACTGTCCTACCGGCATAGGACCTCTCTCAATCATTGCAATCACGTGCCTGCGATCCAATAATTTACTTTGAGGGCACTATATCCAACAATCTCCCACTTGCACTCAAGGCTAATTATTGCGATACCGCATACTCGCAGCCCGTGTGATAACAAACACCCAACTCCTCTACTGATCAGTCTCACAAAGCCCGTTTCCGAATCTATTGCATTCGTGGAATAGCCTCAGTGAGTGGATCCGCCCTGATGTTTCTTTCTATGTCTCTCTTTATCTCAAGTTCGCGAAGAAGCCATCTCCTGAAATGAGCAATACCTGTCTTAGAATATGTTTGGATATCTTATGGGACCTATTTCACAAATGAACTCCAAATCCAAACTTCTTAGACTGTATCGTTAACTGAATTTAATCAGTATCCTGCGTCATGCCTCCCTCAGTGTCCGCTTGGATCACCTGTCCAAACTAATGCCCCTCGTCATAGGGAAAACTATAACTCTGACAGTCACTCTGTCATCCAGGTCACCTTCGAAGCCTGGAATGATAGCCGTCTCCTAAAAGAGGCTGTTTTTATCATATCCCAAGAACATCCCCTTATGTTCTAAAACTGCTTCCGAACGTTTCTCCAGGATAAGATTAATATCAACTTATTGCATCTAGTGCAAAAACAACATCTGGTGTGGTACTTGACATCTCATGATTGACTCAATTGCCTAAGAAAGTGATATGTCAATCATGCACATCCCTCTCCCCTTTAGTCTGTAAAACACCTTTAGAGACGGTGACTCCATCACCAGCAGGTATACTACCGTGCCAGGAGTCGTCCATTCTAAAACACCTTTAGAATGCTGTCTAAGTACCCATATTGGGAAACTACCCAAATCTAGATCTAAAAAAATAGATCTAGTAACCAGAATGTCTGATATAATATTCATATCCTATGAGGAGAAACCACTGTGTGATAGCCAAAGTATAACCGATCATAGTATAGGAATTTCACTTCCTACTCTGTGTATGTCATCCAAATACCAGGACATCACACACTACTACCTTCTTAACAGATCCATCTCCTATTCTTATGAAGTCAAAGTCCATGACTGTCACATCAAAAATAGATGATCTTTCTCCGCTATATCTGGTTCATTCCATAGACATAAGCTACTTGTCCATTATACTTCCGCTGCTCCCACTGACTAGACAACCCTCTGGCAGAGTCATATACACGTACACTTCTAAAGCTAGTTTAGAACGACGCTATACTCATCTTCCTGCCGGGTCTCACAGTCTGGAACAACAGTAGTGCCAAGTCTGGGTAAACAAGAACCTCCCTGTCACCGTCTTTGAGGCTACCGGAGTACCTCTCGGGTGCCTGAGGTTACCCACCATATCTGCGGAGTGGCTAATGGAATGTCAAACCAGATTGAATCTTTAGGTCCTATTAAATTTTCAGTAATCATTTGCGGTTCTGGAATCACTTCCAGTTCTACCATACTCCCACTACTGTTTTATGAAAAAATCCATTTTTATCAAAATTGTGGAGAGTCTAGAATAATATCACTATTGATCTTCCAGATGGTAGAAAGTCAACCCTCGTCATAGCACGGGCTAACCCACAAACAGCCATTACAGAAACACGCCTTGAGTTATCCAGAGTCTGGTTTTAAGCATAAGCCGGACAACTCCCCGTATCATAACATTGTTAAGATATGAACTATTTTATATCCAATATAGAAATAGAGGAACTGATTTAATTGGAACCAGATTCAAATCACGCAGCTGTCTCCAGTGCATGTCAACTAAATGGATGGAGGCCGATCAGCGTTACTCAACTTAGGAATGCATCCAGATATGAGTAACCTGAAAGAAAAACAAGTTTCTCAAAATTATTACTGTCAACTGAATACAATACACAAGTATCTACCTCTTCGATCACCTTGAAGAATCCTGATACTTGCAACACCTGGTTCTCTACTTTATTCTTATACCTATAACTTCTCAAAACTTAGACCTTGCATTTCTACGAAACAAATGTCTAAGAACTAAAGAAGTCACAAGTAAACAGAATATAGTATGATTACCAATCCCTCTGTCCTAATGGACACTGGACAACATACAATACTCTGTATAAGTCCCCTGAGTCTAATAACTCATTCCCTGTATGTCATAGGTTGAAAATTGTATTTATGGTTAAGAAGAATTACACCGCTGTTTAATACTCCTTACCCAACCATCCACTGATATAGGTAAATGTCATGGACATAATTTCAAAAAGTTATATCTCACTTTATAAAAATAAACATACAGATATATCAATTTGAAATTGGTGCATAACAACGGATATTCAAAGCCAAATATTTGCCGTCCGGCAAACAACCCAGGTGATTTACTCAAATATCACCAATTACAACGAATCCCGATATAATGAGGATGATCACCCAATTCCCAATAACTTACTCCCACTCATCATCTGTAAAACCATACAGATGTGAGAATCAAACCTGGTAAATACATACCGTGGAGCAAGGGCTAATTGGGAAATCAGTTTTCTTTTAACAATACACAGTGAAACTGAAACATGTAAATGTTTCGAAGGGGTATACGGGTATTCTTAGTAATTCCTCTTCCATTATCCGATTCACAACTGTAACCGTATATTTCTTTGCCATCTCTCCAAATCCCTTTATATGTCTTTAGTCATTACGTTCTGTGCTCCCCTTTAGGCTAAATGGTTTTCTTCCCTCCCTACCGTTCGGCACCAGTCTATGGTTTGGAAGAAGACTATCCAATAAGCATAATGGGCGTACTCTCCTAATCCTAGGAGTACTTAACCTGAGAGAAGGTGAAGCTAAAAGACAACTGAATAAAACCTTATTCCTATTTCTCCTGAACCAGAATCCATCCCCGAACTGGAACAAGTTCCTTCGAGTTCGTATATAACCATACGATGGAGTATCCAAATAGCTGTGGATCTTCGTAGTGATACAGAGTGTCCTGGAGAAATACAAAGGTGAAGTAGGAGTGGCGATGAATACTTGGTTTGGTCGTGAATAGCAGTCGCAATTTACTTTGCCCTCTTTCTAATCCCTTTATTTGTCTTAACTTATTACCTTCTGTACACCATCGTTTGGCTAATTGGTTTTCTTCATTCCCCACCGTTCGACACCTGCTTATGATTTGGAAGAAGACTATCCAATTAGCATAATAGGTGTACCGTCCTAATCCAAGGAGCGCTCTTAACCTGAGAGAAGGTAAAAGGAAAAGACAACTGAATAGTCCTATTCATTTTCTCCAGAATCGGAAACCATCCTCGAATCTGGAACAAGTTCCTTCGAGTTTGTATATAACCATACTATGGTTTTATCCAATGGAACTGGATGTTCATACTGATACGAAATATTCCGGAGAAAAAGGGTAAAAGCAGGAGTGGCAATGAGGTATGCAACTCAGACAATTTAAAAGCCAGTGTTTTAAGAAGGTTCGGTTAACTTGGTCACTAAGTCATAGTCTAGGGTCGGGCCAAGGTCGCTGCCAAAGAGAGAGAGAAAAGAAACACTCTGCGTGCACTCTAACCTAGATCAGAATGGTTATCAATTTATCTAATCAGGAAACCTCCCACTGTATCCTTAAATTCTCCTCCAAACCTAAAAAAAGAATTAGTCAGGATCACCCGAGGAGTAAACCAACTCATCAGTGGGAATCGGGATGCAACTATCATCACATGATAAGGTGATCGAATCCACTCACGTTATCACACTCCAGAAGGTATGCGTATATCTGGCAAGTTTCAGTTTCTTTAGAAAATCCCGATGTGATTTTTACCCCATGCTCTTATGACCTTGACTAAGGCCAACAAATCATAAGTCACATGTCAAGTTCTACCCGTCATTGTCCAGCTTAATTTGAACCTACCCGTACAAGCCCTTGACTAGGGCCAACAAGGATGTACGACTGTCCTAAACCAACGCATCTATCTATGCAACAGAAAAGTAACAAATAGCTACCATACACTATGCCTTGACTAAGGCCAACAAACATAGCATGAATACTAAGTGCTATCCGTCTGAAATGACGGAGGGCTACGAATGGTTTTTGGCGAAAAACCTTTAACGTAATGAACTTGATATCGTTGAAGGAACTGGATAGCTTTTTATAAATATAGTGGCGAAAACCTTTGCTAAAGAGGTCACTCCCGGTGAAGGGATTTCGTCTCTTTCCCCATAGAATGAGGTGCAGGATATTCCAACTGAATACCACGATACAAAGAAAAAAGTAATCGACTATAGTGTAGTTATTACCCTGATGCAAACTTCTGTCCAAGGGGTCACTCCCGGTGAAGGGATCTCGGCGCTTGCCTCGTCGACTGAGGTGATGGATATTCATAACCGAATACTACTGTGCAAAACAAAAGAGAACGTCCTTGTAATAACAGCTTTTTGAAAAATGTTCCAAAAACATCAAACGTGTTTGTTTAGCTTGCATTGATCCGAATTAATGTAGTCCCATCAATTAATCACACCAGAAAAGAACGAAAATATGATGCACGTATATGCCATCCGCATTCGCCACTGGGTCCCGTCATCACCCGTTAGGTTACTTAACTAACGACAGAGCGGGGACTGGACTAGCACGGGTGTAAAACATATACAACATCTACTAGTGTATATATCAATATATAATATTCGCTCATGGCGTGATAAAATGCAACATCACAGAGAGTAACAAGCATCACAGAACAATATAGATAATATGGGATCCCCGGGTTTCCTTTGAGCTGCAAGTGAAACCCGACGTTCCCCTGGTCGTGTGGATAGCCTGTGCAATAAAATCCTAGACCCCTACGGGCGCGGCAAGTTACCCGCCAAAACCTGAAGCAAGGCAGCCCCCTTCAACAAAGTGAATGGACCACCTAGCACTTCACGGAATCCGGTAACTTGATCACCCCTCCTTGGGTCAACCTATACCCCCTACGAGTGCGGCGAATAGCCCGCCAATTCTAGAGTGAAGCCCCCTCCATCTCAAAGCCATGAGATGCGGGCCCGTTGCCCTCTAGAACCCGGCTATCCGTGCACCCCACCGTGGGGTAATCCTTGTATAAAAAATAAAATATGTACAGAGGGTATATCGACCTCAACCCGGTCGTGCCCCAAAAGAATAATATACAAACAGGCAGTGACGGCAGTCCGCATGTCGGACGCTCGCCCCGCAATATCAAATGTACAAATATAACCAAACTGTAGTACCATTGCATCCAGGCCATCCACCACGATAAATCCGCAACATCACAGCATAACACAGAACATCAACGTGAATGTCACGTTCGCAAATCCGTCTAAAAGAGCTATAGCAATTAGACAAGATTTACCGATTAAATGACATTCACAGTCACAGATATAATGTAAGCACGGTGGAATAACTTATTTTAAATTTTCGATCGACAAAATTTTCCGAAGTGGGCCCCAAGTACAAATCCCAGTACTCAAACAAAATCTGGGTCCAAATAAAAATATCCAGAAACCACAACTCCATGTGAGAAACCCTAGGAAGAAAAATGGTGCACTGTTCCCACCATTCCGCCGCACAACCGTGTCAAACATGCCAGTTTTGCCGCGGTTCCGCGGTCTAATGGTAGGATAGTGCTTCCAAATTTCTTCCAGTGTCTTAAAAAAGCCTGCACGATTTTCTGACATACTAAAAATAATTTTTCGACGACTTTTAAAATTCGGCAGAAACTTTGAAAATGGAGTTGCGGTTTTGGAAATTTCGTCCGATAGATGTTTTAAACAAGTTAGAACAAGCTAGCAAAGGTTAATGATGTTAGTTATATGTATGCCCTAGAGGCCATTACTATACATAGGATGTATATTGTAGTGGATGCTTGGACATATATAGGGATGACTTTCTTGCTCGATATGATAGTATGCTATCTGGTTGCTCTTTACCTTAACCTGTACACTGATTGTCTCTCTGTTACATGTTGGTAAAGCCCTTAGGATGTGTACTTGACTACCTCGACTATGATGCAGATCATACTAGTGGGGACGTGGTAGTCCATAAGTACATCCTTCAAAGTCCCTAGTCGTGGGTGTATGGAGACGGGGCATCGATATACCAGAGTAGACTAGCGTATACCTTCTCGACCCATACAGATGGGCGATGGATGATCCCATATCCATTGGTGTTTGACATCAGAGATGATATACGGGTGCTCAGTGGAGACTGGGTACACTGGACAGACTTGCCGAGAACTCCCAGATGGTATTATACCTTACGTCAGATGGCAGTTCTCTGGTGACACTGGTGCAGGTTAGTCTGTAGACCCGAGATCGTCATAGAGTCTTGTGTGATTCCCACTGTGCTTTGATTTCCATCATACCACGTCTAAGAGGGCGTGCAAAAAGGTGGTTTTTGGGTACAATCCCGAATCACATGGAGGTAATGAGCGATAGGAGGGGTTTTGTCTCTCCCGGTATAGGGAGTTGATGTTGCGCAGTGCTCGATTGGCTATAACAGGAAGTCCTTGGCCAAGGCTGTTTTAGGGATTTACTGGTAAGTGTTACCAGTAGTTTCTCGACCCGTTATGAGCCTCATATCGACATGACTTATCGAGTTATTGGGGTCTGACGTTTACCACTCCTAGACATGGTATGCGACATATCAGACGAACAGACCGGACTGTACGGTAATATTACTGGTTGGATTCACAGGAGTGTGAGCGGGCTTGCTCGTTGATCTTCTGATCGCTCAATACCTGGGTGGCCGTTACGTTTAGCAGACCGCTTGCGGCTTGTGGGTGTTTGATATGATCATCACCGACTGCCGGCGTATTGACGAGTCTTTAGAGTCCTACACAGGGATTTCCTGGCTCAAGCGAAATGAAATAGGAGCGCATATGAGATATGTGCGGGATCGAGAATAATACCAGTATGTGATACTGTATTCTATTCTCACGATTTGTATCATCGGTCGGTTATTTGTGATATAGCCGGGTTACCGAATCAAGTGTCGATTCGATACATTGATACACTTGATATTAGTCGGTTATATGCGATATGACCGGATCGTTAAATCAAGTGTTGATTTAATGATTTAATGTATTATTATATATTTGATATATTACTTTACATTAACTAGTATTGGTTCACTTAAGATTGATTTTCTCACTTGAATGTGCATATTGTTTATATGTGATATATGCAAGTGTACATGTTTGTATCATGCTTGATGATACAAACAAGTTGTGTGTATGAGACTTGAACCAAATCAAGGTTAGATTAGGGTTTACTATTTTCCTAAGCATATAACAAAAGAGTTTGACTTTGGTCAAAGTTATCAAGCTTCATGAAGCTTGATAAACATTGACAAAGTCAACTCTTTTGTCATATGTTTAAAGATATTAGTTAACCCAACCTTTAACCTAATGGTTTAGTTAAATCTCTACATGAGTTAAGCATGAGGGCTTAACTCAACCATGGTGCCATTATTTATTGGATAAGTTTCATTTAGATATTATTCATATGATTCTTTCTTCTTCTTCATCTTAATCAAGCTCACAAAAGCTTGCTAGCTCCAATGGTGCCATGAGAAAAAGAGTGAGAAATCCAATTCTAAAGTGAACCCACTTCCTATTTCTTCATCCTCTACTACTTGCCATGTAGTATAGGGTGTTCTCTTCACAAAGTTTTTGACCAAGTGAAGGAATAGCTTGAGTTTGAGTCTCCCCGACATAGATCATCTTCGGCCTCGAAGTCAATGACCTAGCCCGATCATTTCTCCGACGAAACCATCGCTAGAGTCCGGGATCCGATGATCGCAGTGGAGGGACGTTAACACGGAACTTTAGAAGTGGAGGACCGGATCTACAAAGGTTGTATTTCCATTCACTTAGTAGCAAAGTAGTTTGCTTGCTTGTTGTTTCGCCTTAACATCTAGTTAACGATCTAGTTTAGGGTTTCTCGGCACCGAAAAATTTGATTTTGGCATGTTTGATGCCTTGTGGAACCACATGTGTATGCCTAGTAACCTTACAGTGGTATCAGAGCCTAGCTAGAGTTTTAGGCGAACTGTAGACGAAGTTAGAAACCCGGTCGAACCCTGAAACCCTAATTCTAAGCCTTCTCTGTACATTTTTCAAAACTGTGCATTTTTCCAAATTAAAAATGCTCAGAAAAATCAGCAGGGTTTTCTATGGGTTACTGTGAAGCACATGTCCCTGAATCAACTAAAGCGTCGCGGAACTGCGGCCCCACCCTGGCATTTGCGGTGGTTCCGCGGCCATTAAGAAGCTTCTTGTCACGTTCTTTGCATAGTAATCCCCGTCTGTAATGCCTGTGTTTTCTGGGTAATTTTAATTACTGCTCAAGAGTTGAGTTTTCTGGGTTTTATTGGGAGTTCGTAAATTCGATCGGATTGTCAAACTTTGTCTATGTGTTTTTTCCGGATAATTTAGAATATGTTAAAAAGTTCGACCGGATATAAATACCCAATTTTTCCCCTGTTGGGAAATTTCCAAGTGTTGGATCTTTCCGAAGTTTAAGAACATCTAAGTAGTGCAAGTAACGCGATAGACCCTCTAGAAGACAATAAACCTTAACTCGATTTTGTGACCATCTTGAACTGCCCTTTGAACCTTAGGGTTTGGGGCAGTACGGCGTGCCACATGTGAGGCGTTAGCTTGACCCTTCTATGGCTGGACCGTTGGTACTGTGGCATGAAGTGAATGTTTTAAAACTTATTTCATGTGTTGAGCTGTTTCGGGAAAACTTGGGTGTTTGATTGTTCGATCGGAAAGTTTAACATTTTCTATTTATCTGGAATGTGATACAATATTTGGAATCCACAAGTAGTTATGAGATAACTGATTTGGATGTTATAAACATAGCACTTTAGTCTCACTTGATCGGTTGCCACGGAATTTTGATGTGATCAAAAGTCCGTCGCAATCACGTAGCGTACGCGGATACTCGCCGGGTAAACTTAATAGACAGCTACACCCCATACCCCCGACCAAGTGACTGTAGGAGAACCCCGTCGCCGAAAGCATCCGTTCGGGTGCTCGCGGCAGCGGTGTTCCGCCTTAGTGCACTTCGTCGACTGTATCGGGGGTGCGGCCGTCTACTAAAGTTTGCGACGAGCATTCGATCAGCATATCGGGAATCATGTTGAATTGCCCGACTGAATATTGAAAAGTGTTTTCGATAATGAGACTAAAATGCGGGGTTTAAAATAGTTAGGCATGTGATGTCTAAGGAATTCAGATGGTTAGGCATGCGATGTCTAAAGAGTTTGCGGATTCCAACTGTTGTAGTTTTACACTTTCTTTTCTGCGACCGTAAGTGTAATATGTGATATCGCCGGTTTCGTTGCTATATGTCAACGACAATTGGGATGCACATATTTACTTACGTTGATGACATGTGATGTTATGTGTTGCTGGATATTTTATATTGGATCGTCGTGTTTGAATAGCCGGGGGTTTTATGTGAGATGAGTGTTTTTCATTTTCATTCATGTAAAATTAACTTGTTTGTAATATTCTTTTATTGGGGCACTTCCAGGTAGCGGAAGATGTCACCTTTTGTATATTATTTACTTTTTCGCACTAGGATAGACCCAAGGAGGAGAGCACAAGTAACCGGGTTCTGGAGTCCAGTGGGAGACCAACTCGAGGAGTCGAGTCCGGGTCTCCTAACTCTAGAATTGGTAGGGTTCCTTGCTGCTCTCTGTTAGTGTATATGCCCTAGAGGCCATTACTGTATCATACTAGTTTGTATATTACTTAATGGAAGCTTGGGATATTCACCTTGTATAAACAGTCTTGCTCAATATAGTAGTATGCTACTTGGTTTGTTTCTACTTCAATGTGTACTTGTGTTTATTTCAGTATATCACTATACGCATTAGTGGAGCCCTTAGGATCTTTGCTTGATTACCAGCGTTGTGATGGCAGTCACACTAGTGGGGGCTGGGTAATCTATAGGCACATCCTTATACAGGTCCCTAGTCATAGGACTATCGAGACTGGGCATCGATACTCCGGAGTAGACTAGCGTATGCGCTTCTCATCCCAGTGTGGGAGATGGTCTGTCCCACAGCCATCAGTACGTCGTACTGGAGATAGTATACGGGTGCTCGTTGGGTTACGAGTACACTGGACAGGACTCGTCGGGAACTGACAGGTTGGTATTATACCTATCGTCAGTTATCAGTTCCCAGGTGACATGAGTACAGCTTAGTCCGCTGACTTGACACTGACACTTCGCCTCGAGTGTGTTCCCACTGCACTTTGATCACTACCCTACCACGGCTCAAAGGAGTCGTGCAAACAGGTGGTGGATGGGTGCAGTCCCGAAGCACTTGGAGGCAGTGACGGTTAGACAGGATTCGTCTCTCCCGGTATTGGGGGTTGACATCGCGCTGTGTCTAGGAGAGCCATTACACGAGTAGTCCCTGGCCAGGGCAAGCGAGATATACTGGTAGGTTTCCAGTGTTATCTCAGGGTGTTTTGGGCTTCACTCCGACACGACTTGTACCGCTATTGGGGGACTGACGTTTTACCGCCCCCTAGGCCTGCCATGCGATGTATCAGACGAACAGACCGGACTGTACGGAGAATGTCATATTCAGACTCAGTAGGAGTTCAGATGGGGTTTCACCTCGTCAGCCTTCTTGTCGGCATCTACCTGGGGACCGTTACGCACAGCTAGTGCCGCTTGCGGTCTGTGGTTAAACCCACTGCCAGCGTAGTGTCGAGTCTTTAGAGTCCCACACAGAGGGTATTCGCCTCTGGGCAAAACAGAGTAGAGGTCGCATGGTATTGCGACAGGGTTCGTTCTCATCCGCGCACTTGTGCACGTTTGGAGTCCGGACGGATTATACTGGCAGGCTCTGGTTTGAGCCAGATACTGGTATATGTTTTGGGGGTTGCTTTTATATCTTGGTATTCTTGTTCCTCGGAACGAGAATGCAGGTGTGTATGCACAGTTGCTTGAGGCGGAGAATGAGGTTTTTCATTAGGGTTTCGGATCGGGTGCGTATGCACAGTTGACAGTTATCATTTTCCAAACCCTAATGGATTTGTATATTATCTATTAATAATAGTAATTAAATAAGAATTATGTTATGGTTGTTTTTTGTTGACTTGTTGACCTTGGTTGACTTGTTGACCATTGACCACTTTCATGCCTTGAAAGTCTTCCTTGATTCATGCTTACACTTCATTAAAAGAGGTATGATAGTGGTCATTCCATATTTACCATCAACTATTCTTATTTCCATTATTATAATTTAGATAATTCATTTCTTTTGCAATATGGTTGCAAGAAAGAAATAATTGAGCTCATTCTATGATAACCCCTCTCTCTCCTCATTTCATCTTCTTCCTCCTCTTGAAAAGAGAAACCTTCTCATGTGTTGAGAATCAATCTCTTTAGATAGAAAAGCAAACCCTAATCACTCTCTACTCATTCTAGGATGAAGGTTTAGCAAGCCGGAAACCCTAGTTCACTCAAAGATCGAGGAAGAGCCCAAAGTCGAACCTTCGAGGTGGATCCATCTTCGACGGGAGAAGGCGACGAAAAGAGAACCATCAATCTCTACAAGGTTTGAAGAAGAAGGAGTTCAAGTTTAGGTATAACCATCTTCCATAGTAGCTAACTCTCTTTAGCTTGTTAACTAGTTTTAGTTTAGACAACGATCCCGACATAGTTTAGTCCATGTTGCCTCTTGCGATAAAAATTCGTTTTTATACCGTTTCCGCCTCCCCGTAAGTACCGGGGGTCGCAATATGGACTTACAGTGGTATCAGAGACTAACTAAACTTAAACTAGCTTGGTAGTGAAGTGTAACGAAGTTCGGAACCGAAAAATCGCAAAACCGGAAAATCAAAACCCTAACTTTCTGTTGAAATTTTTTCTGCTCAAAATGAAAAACTTTATACTTGTAAAATTGTCTCAGGGTTTTCTAAGAACACACAAGAAAAACGATAGCATGTTTCATCAAAACCGCCGCCCTTCCGCGGCCTGAGCTACTCATCTGGCCGCGGAACCGCCGCAAGTTGGTGTCATCTTTGCATCGTTTTTCGTGCAGTGTTCTTCTGTGTTGGTTTTGGGATTTTTAAGATATATTATATGTACCCAGATTTTCCAGAACTGAAATTCACTTTTGGGGTCCTATAATTCCGTATTTTTTTCCGAACTTCACTGCACTTTGGCTATGTTGGTTATATCTGTGATGTTTGCATGTATTGAACGTCGGCTAATCGCTATAAGTCGATTAGTCGGGGTTATACATGATCTGTAATGTGCTGGAATGTGTATATGAATGTGTTGGACTGTCACGGGTGAATAGCCGGGGTGGATGTGAGATGAGCTTTTGTTTTTCTTTCATTCATTGTAAATGTAAATTGATGTAATAATATTATTTGTTTGGCCGCACAACCGGGTCGGGGTTGTAGCCGTCATTGTATAATTCTTTTTACTGTTTTTGCTCCTAGGATAGACCCATGGTGGGGTGCACAAACTACCGGGAACATGGAGGGTAGTTTGCCGCACCCGTAGGGGTCTTGGGTGGGGTATTTGCTATTCACCGCGACCGTGTTATCCGCTTTTCGTTTCAGGCTCGAAAGGAATGCGGATTGCTAATATATCCAATGTATTCATCTGTGATCTGTAATGTCTATCATTGCTTTCTATTTAGACGTTGCTTATGTTTTACAGCCGCGCTAGCCCAGCCCCCGCTCTGTCGTTAGTTAAGTAACCTAACGAGTGATGACGGGACCCCGTGGCGAATGCGAATGGCATAAGCGTACGTCATATTTTGGTTGTTTTCTGCAATGGTAGGATTAAATGATGGGACGCATTAAAAGAACTAATGCAAGAATATCACGCATTAAAAGAACTAATGCAAGATAATAAACCAAGTTTAAGTCGATGGAACACTTTCGAAAAACCACTCGGTTCTTTTCAAAACTAACTTTTTAAATGCGGAGCTTGAGCCACTCCTTCTAAAAGCTATCTCGTTCCATCGATTATATCAAGTTCACTACGTTCACGGTTTTACCAAAACCATTCGTAGCCCTCCGTCATTTCGCACGAATAGGCAATAGTATTCAAGCTGTGTATTTTGGCCAAAGTCAAGGCACAGTGATTGGTAGCTATTGGGTGTTCATGTGTAGCATAGATAGATGCGTTGGTTTGGGACAGTCGTGCTGCCATTTTGGCCAAAGTCAAGGGTATGTACGGATGGATCCAAATTAACCTGGAAAGTGACGGGAAGAACTTGACATGTGACTTATGATATTTTGGCCAAAGTCAAGGTCATAAGAGCATGGGGCAAAAATCCACATCGGGAGTTTCATAAGTACTGAAACTTGCTAGATTTGCATACCATTTGGAGTGTGATGATTATGGTAGGATTCCTTCATTTTCGTCACGCGATGATATTTGGATCCCGATCCTACTGTGAGTATATGCTACTCCTCGGGAAATTTCTCACTAAACGATCAATGCTATAAACCTAGTAGGTGCCTAGAAAGGTGTTAGCGGGGCTACGCCCCCAGGGAAAAGAGGTTCTTAAATTAAGGAACTTCGCGAAAGCGTTGGAAAACCTCCCTCGAAGTACCGACACTGGCCTGGCTGAACGGTTAAGCAAGTATTGTACGGTGGGATTGATCCCGGCTAATTCTTCCTTTGTGGTTTGAGGAGGGATTCGAGAGACAGTGGGAGCCATCCTGTTTAGACAAATTAAAAACCATTCTAAACTTGCAAGAGCATCGTGCTAAGTGTTTCTTCTCTCCCCCTGCAGCGACCAAATCGAAATGACTGGACTTAAGTTACTTCTAGATAAAAACATATTGACAGGGCCAAACTACAAAGATTGGCTCAGGAATGTCAAATTGGCAATCTCTTACGACAAGCTGGGGTATCTTCTTACCAGCAAAGCTCCCCCCTCCCAGGTCCCACCTCCAGTGTCGCGGATAAGGAAATCCGTAAGACTTGGGAGATTGACAGCGCGAAGGCCAGATGCCTCGTACTTGCCTCGATGGACAATGACCATCAGAGGAGGCACGAGAATATGGATTTGGAATCCATATTTCTTCATACAAAAGAACTGTATGGAGAGCAGTCTCGTATCGCAAGATACGAAGTGTCGAAGAAGTTATTTTCGACTAAGTTGGCCGTCGGATCATCGGTAGCGGACCACGTGCTTAAGATGATTGGCTACACTGAGGAGCTCGCGGAACTTGGGACCACGTTGGACAGTGAACTTTATACAGATATAATTCTCCAGTCCCTTCCATCCACTTACGCCCAGTTCATACTGAATTTCAACTTGCAAGAAAAGGAAGTTGAACTTTCAGAACTCCTCAACCTGCTGAGGAGCGCAGAGGGCACCCTACAGAAGGGTAGGGATACATCCACTTTGTTTGTAGGAGGATCTTCTTCTTCTAGGTCCAAGGCGAAAGCCAAGGGAAAGAAGAAGAAAGCCCCCGCCAAACCAAGAGGCGGTGTTAGTAAAGTGGGTGCGAAGGGAAAGGAAAAGGCAACAAAAATAGCGGGGAAGCTTGTTGGTAAAGAGGAATGCTTCTATTGTCACAAGAGTGGACACTGGAAGAAAGATTGCAGGGCTTGGAAAGCCAGGACACAGGAACAGAAGCAGGTTGCGGCTTCAGCTTCAGGTGTGTATGTTATTGAAAACTGTCTTTCTATAAACTCTACTTCCTGGGTATTGGATACCGGATCAGGATCTCATATCTGTAATTCTTTGCAGGCGTTGAGAAACCGTAGGGTTTTGAAGGCAGGTGACATGACCCTCAGAGTTGCGAACGGAGCTAGCATGGATGCTAAAGCCGTGGGGGACTATCACCTGGGAATGTCAGATGGGTATGTTTTGGTTTTGCGTAATTGCTTTTTTGTACCCAACGCAACTTGTAATATCATTTCTGTATCTTTGGTTTCTAAAGAAGGTTATGAATTTGCGTTTGTAAGTAATGTTGTTAACATTCACCTTAATCAAGTTCTGATTGGGTCAGGTACATTGAGCAATGGTATATACGTATTAAACCAACCACAGATTTTCAATGTCCAGAATACACACAAAAGAAAGTCACCAGATATTAATCAGACTTTCTTATGGCATTGTAGACTCGGTCACATCAATGAGAGAAGGTTGACTAAGTTACATACAGAAGGATATTTGGATCCGTTCGAATATCAATCATATGCCACTTGTCAATCCTGTCTCAAAGGAAAGATGACAAAGACTCCGTTCACTGGACACGGAGTAAGAGCGAGCGAGCTCTTGGGACTCGTACACAGCGACGTGTGCGGTCCAATGTCTACACATGCGCGAAGCGGTTATTCTTACTTCATTACTTTTACGGATGATTTTTCAAGATACGGTTATGTCTTCTTAATGAAACATAAGTCCGAAGCTTTTGAAAAATTCCAGGAATTTAAGAATGAAGTAGAAAAACAGACCGGCAAAAGTATCAAGATTCTAAGATCGGATCGAGGTGGAGAATACTTAAGTGCCGAGTTCCTGAATTATTTAAAAGAGAATGGGATTCTCTCTCAGCTTACTCCTCCATACACCCCGCAACATAACGGTGTATCGGAGAGACGGAACCGGACCCTATTGGATATGGTACGGTCCATGATGAGTAACGCTGAGTTACCGCGATCATTCTGGGGGTATGCACTAGAATCAGCTGCGTACCTTTTGAACCGAGTTCCTACAAAGACTGTGCCTACTACACCATATGAAATGTGGTGTGGGAAGAGACCCCATCTCAGTCATATTAAGACTTGGGGAAGTCCAGCTTTTGTTAAAAAGCAGCATGCGGACAAGCTCGAGGCGCGCTCAGTACTGTGTAAGTTTATGGGATATCCAAAGAATTCCAAGGGATATCTTTTCTACTACGAAGAGGAACAAAAAGTTCTTGTTTCTCGTCATGCCCACTTTCTAGAACATCAGTTCTTAGAAAAAGAATTAAGTGGGAGCGCAGTAGAACTGGAAGAAATTCCAGAACCACAGACTATTACTGAAAGCTTAATGGAACCAGAGGGTTCAAATGAACAGGACATTCCTACGCCGCTCCGCAGGAGTAGTAGGCAGTCTCATCCGCCCGAGAGATACTACGGTTTTCTCATAGACGGGGATCGAGAGGATTGCATCATAGATTATGATGAGCCTACTAGCTTCCAGCAGGCCGTTCAGAGCGTTGACTCGGTAAAATGGCTGGATGCAATGCGGACCGAAATGGAGTCCATGTACACCAACAAAGTATGGACGTTGGACATTGCTCCAGACGGGGTAAAACCCGTAGGATGCAAGTGGATCTTCAAAAGGAAGATTGGTGTAGATGGACAGGTTGAGACCTATAAAGCTAGACTTGTAGCAAAGGGTTTCCGTCAAAGACCTGGCTTGGACTATGACGAAACCTTTTCTCCAGTGGCTATGCTGAAATCCATTCGGATCCTTCTTGCCATTGCTGCCTTCCACGATTATGAGATTTGGCAGATGGACGTAAAAACCGCTTTTCTAAATGGAAATTTAGAGGAGTGTGTCTATATGGATCAGCCAGAAGGTTTCATTCAGAGTGGGAGCAGCGGAAAGGTGTGCAAGTTGCTTAAGTCCATCTATGGACTAAAGCAGGCATCGCGGAGTTGGAACATCTGTTTTGATGAGACGGTCAAGGAATTTGACTTTATCAAAAATCCAGATGAACCGTGCATCTATAGTAGATTTGTAGCGAGAACTGTAGTATTCCTTGTTTTATACGTGGATGACATTCTCTTAATAGGAAATGACATTCCTATGCTACAATCTGTCAAGGGTTTCTTGTCACACAGGTTCTCCATGAAAGACCTGGGTGATGCCTCTTACATCCTGGGGATCCGGATCCATCGTGATAGATCCAAGAGGATATTAGGACTTTCACAGTCCAGGTACATCGACACCGTACTGAAAAGATTCAGTATGGAAGATTCCAAGCGCGGTAACTTACCGGCTTGTCACGGGATCACCCTCTCTAAAGAGATGTCTCCCAAGACTGATTTGGAGAGGGATCGCATGTCTATTATACCCTACGCTTCTGCGGTAGGCTCTATAATGTATGCGATGTTGTGTACCAGACCGGATGTAGCTTATGCACTGAGTGTAGTAAGCCGGTATCAGTCAAACCCTGGGGAGAAACATTGGATAGCGGTAAAGAACATTCTCAAGTACCTGAGGAGGACTAAGGAGATGTTCTTGGTGTATGGCGGAAAAGACCTCCAGATTGAGGCCTTTGCTGACTCCAGCTTCCAGAGTGACAAGGATGATTCCAAGTCCATGTCGGGTTTTGTCTTTACCCTCAATGGAGGGGCGGTGTGTTGGAAGAGTTCCAAACAGGAAACCGTTGCAGACTCGACTATGGAAGCGGAATACATCGCTGCATCTGATGCCGCAAAAGAAGCTGTCTGGATAAGGAAGTTCTTAAAAGAACTTCAGGTGGTTCCGTCCATTGTTGACCCAGTACCTCTGTATTGCGACAACAACGGGGCTATAGCTTTAGCAAAGGAACCCAGGTCCCATCAGAGATCCAGGCACATCTTGAGGCGGTATCACCTGATCAGGGAGATCGTGGATCGCAAGGAGATCGAGGTTCGGAGGGTTGCTTCAGAAGAGAACACTGCAGATCCATTCACCAAGGCCCTACCCCAGACTCAGTTCGAGCGGCTGATCGAGATGATAGGTCTTCGATACGCCAGTACATGGCCTTAGTGCAAGTGGGAGATTGTTAGTGTATATGCCCTAGAGGCCATTACTGTATCATACTAGTTTGTATATTACTTAATGGAAGCTTGGGATATTCACCTTGTATAAACAGTCTTGCTCAATATAGTAGTATGCTACTTGGTTTGTTTCTACTTCAATGTGTACTTGTGTTTATTTCAGTATATCACTTATACGCATTAGTGGAGCCCTTAGGATCTTTGCTTGATTACCAGCGTTGTGATGGCAGTCACACTAGTGGGGGCTGGGTAATCTATAGGCACATCCTTATATAGGTCCCTAGTCGTAGGACTATCGAGACTGGGCATCGATACTCCGGAGTAGACTAGCGTATGCGCTTCTCATCCCAGTGTGGGAGATGGTTTGTCCCACAGCCATCAGTACGTCGTACTGGAGATAGTATACGGGTGCTCGTTGGGTTACGAGTACACTGGACAGGACTCGTCGGGAACTGACAGGTTGGTATTATACCTATCGTCAGTTATCAGTTCCCAGGTGACATGAGTACAGCTTAGTCCGCTGACTTGACACTGACACTTCGCCTCGAGTGTGTTCCCACTGCACTTTGATCACTACCCTACCACGGCTCAAAGGAGTCGTGCAAACAGGTGGTGGTTGGGTGCAGTCCCGAAGCACTTGGAGGTAGTGACGGTTAGACAGGATTCGTCTCTCCCGGTATTGGGGGTTGACATCGCGCTGTGTCTAGGAGAGCCATTACACGAGTAGTCCCTGGCCAGGGCAAACGAGATATACTGGTAGGTTTCCAGTGTTATCTCAGGGTGTTTTGGGCTTCACTCCGACACGACTTGTACCGCTATTGGGGGACTGACGTTTTACCGCCCCCTAGGCCCGCCATGCGATGTATCAGACGAACAGACCGGACTGTACGGAGAATGTCATATTCAGACTCAGTAGGAGTTCAGATGGGGTTTCACCTCGTCAGCCTTCTTGTCGGCATCTACCTGGGGACCGTTACGCACAGCTAGTGCCGCTTGCGGTCTGTGGTTAAACCCACTGCCAGCGTAGTGTCAAGTCTTTAGAGTCCCACACAGAGGGTATTCGCCTCTGGGCAAAACAGAGTAGAGGTCGCATGGTATTGCGACAGGGTTCGTTCTCATCCGCGCACTTGTGCACGTTTGGAGTCCGGACGGATTATATTGGCAGGCTCGGGTTTGAGCCAGATACTGGTATATGTTTTGGGGGTTGCTTTTATATCTTGGTATTCTTGTTCCTCGGAACGAGAATGCAGGTGTGTATGCACAGTTGCTTGAGGCGGAGAATGAGGTTTTTCATTAGGGTTTCGGATCGGGTGCGTATGCACAGTTGACAGTTATCATTTTCCAAACCCTAATGGATTTGTATATTATCTATTAATAATAGTAATTAAATAAGAATTATGTTATGGTTGTTTTTTGTTGACTTGTTGACCTTGGTTGACTTGTTGACCATTGACCACTTTCATGCCTTGAAAGTCTTCCTTGATTCATGCTTACACTTCATTAAAAGAGGTATGATAGTGGTCATTCCATATTTACCATCAACTATTCTTATTTCCATTATTATCATTTAGATAATTCATTTCTTTTGCAATATGGTTGCAAGAAAGAAATAATTGAGCTCATTCTATGATAACCCCTCTCTCTCCTCATTTCATCTTCTTCCTCCTCTTGAAAAGAGAAACCTTCTCATGTGTTGAGAATCAATCTCTTTAGATAGAAAAGCAAACCCTAATCACTCTCTACTCATTCTAGGATGAAGGTTTAGCAAGCCGGAAACCCTAGTTCACTCAAAGATCGAGGAAGAGCCCAAAGTCGAACCTTCGAGGTGGATCCATCATCGACGGGAGAAGGCGACGAAAAGAGAACCATCAACCTCTACAAGGTTTGAAGAAGAAGGAGTTCAAGTTTAGGTATAACCATCTTCCATAGTAGCTAACTCTCTTTAGCTTGTTAACTAGTTTTAGTTTAGACAACGATCCCGACATAGTTTAGTCCATGTTGCCTCTTGCGATAAAAATTCGTTTTTATACCGTTTCCGCCTCCCCGTAAGTACCGGGGGTCGCAATATGGACTTACACTCTCGTAGGGGTCTAGGGGTGTGGATTTGGTTATTCATCGCGACCGTGGAATCCGTGTTTTATACAGGCTCGTATTGAAAACACGGACGTCCTAGTATATCCAATATTTCATATGTTTCTTCTGCTGCGATATCTGTGAGGTGATCATTTGATATGTTCTGTGATAAATACTGCATATAGTATATATGATATAATATATAGACGTTACTTATGTTTTACACCCGTGCTAGCCCTGCCCCGCTTTGCCATTAGTTACCTAACCTAACGGTGCACGAGGGGACATCGAGGCGAATGCGGACGGCATAAGTGTACGTCGTATTTATCTGTGATGTTTAGGTAACTTAATTGATGGGACTTCATTAATGTGATTAATGAAAGAAAAGAAACCTAAAAGATGTTGTAGAATCAGAATTTTTAAAAACAGGTAGCTACAGTTCTTGCTTTGCACAGCGGTATATATGATATATCCTGCACCTTATTCGATGAGGAAAGGGCCGAGATCCCTTCACCGGGAGTGACCCCTTTAGCAATAACTGGCAGATGCTAGACACTCGGTTTGTCTTTTGATTGCTTCTATAGTTTCTGCTTTGCACAGTGATATATATGATATATCCCGCACCTCATTCGACGAGGAAAGGGCCGATGATCCCTTCACCGGGAGTGACCCCTTTAGCAAAACTAGAAACGCCTTAAAAACACTCCATTTCAAAATCATGATTCTACAACGATATCAAGTTCATTACGCTCATGGTTTTCTGAAAAACCTGCGTAGCCCTCCGTCATTTCAAATAGAGACTAGTTAGTATTCGTGCTGCGTTTGTTGACCTTAGCCAAGGCGTAGTGTACGGTAGCTAATTAGTATTTATCTGCTTAAACATGAGATGTGATTGAGTTAGGGTAGTCGTGCGACTTTGTTGACCTTAGCCAAGGGTCGTACGGGTGGGTTTAATTCAATCAGGAAATGACGGGTTGAACTTGACTAGCACTTATGATTTGTTGACCTTAGCCAAGGTCATAAGTTGCTAGGGGCAAAATATTATCGTGAATTTCAAGTGTTGAAATTTGCAATGAGATTGCATACCTTCTATAAGATAGTTGGATCCCGATACCCGCTGCGAGTAAAAGTTACTCCTGGGAGAGTTTTACACATTACAATTAGTCGATAAAGTAGGTGTCTAGAAATGTGTCAACGAGGTTACGCCTCTGGGAAAATGAGGTTTACATTAATTAGGTTCGTACGAAAGGACGGGGGACCTACCTCAAAGTACCGACACTGGCATGGCTCAAAGATTGGCGAACTTGTAGCGTGTAATTAATCCCGGCTAGTCTTTCCATTTAGGGTTTGAAGGAAGATTTGATAAAAACAGTGGGAGCCATCCTGATTAGATAAAAAAACAACCAATCTATTCTTGCAAGAGCGCACGCTGAGTGTTTTCTTCTCTCTCTCTCCAGGTAGCGACCATTTCACGCCTTAATCAAGATAATAATACGGATATTTGACCGAACCCGCTTGTTATACTGTGCTGGGGAATGTTGGTCCCGCTCCAACTTATAATTGTTATTAGACAGAGCAGGAAATTGGGGAATACCAGATTTCCCGTACCGCCCAAACGAAGAAAGTGCATGATGATGCATCATCTTCGGGTGTGTTCGTTACATAGAACCGTTTCTCAGTATCCTTTACGTCCTGAGTATGAGATACCGGATCAGGATCCCACATATGCAATCTGTTACATGGGCTACAGATAGGTAGAGAACTGAGGACGGGTGATAAGTTTCATGAGACAAAAAACGGTGCAAGTGTTGCAACCAAGTCTGTTGGTCATTGTCACCCTATATTACCAGAATACATTGATTCTGAACAAATGTTATTAGATACCGAACCTGATATACAAAATCATATCAATCTCTTTATTTATTAAAGAAGCATATAATTTTGTATTGTTGGATAATGTTTTGAACATTTTTTATATCAAAAGTTGATCGGTTCAGGAACGTTATCTAAAAGTATTGAAGTTCTAAATCAAACTACAGTTCTTAGTATACAGAACACACACAAGAGGAAGAGTTCAGAAATGAAAGAATTCTTCTTGAGGCATTGTAGACTAGGTCATATCAATGCGACCCGACTGGCTAAAGTTACATTTTAGATGCATATTTAAATCAGTTTGAATTTACATTTTATGAAACTTGCCAGTCATGTCACAAAGATAAGATGACCATAGCTCTGTTTATTGGAAACAGAGAAAGAGTTAGTGAACTCTTGGGACTGATACATGATGATGTATGTAAGGTCCCCTGTCTACACATGCCAGGACTGGTTCTTTATACTTCATTACATTCTCTTATGATCTCTCAAGATTCAGACATATGTTCCTGTTGAAACACAAGTCCGAACCTTTTGAGATATTCACAGAATATAAGCTAGAAGTAGAGAACCAATTTGGGTATAAGTATTATGTCCTATGATGAGATCAGGGAGGAAAATACTTGAGCACGGAAATCCTGGACTATTCTAAAGGAGAATGAGATTCTCTCTCAGCATTACTCCTCTGTATACACCATAGCACGATGGTATATCGGGGCGGAGCAATAGCACCCTATATGATATGGTGTGCTCTATGATGAGTACTACTGAGTTTCCTATTTCCTTTTTAGGGAGTTATGCACTTATGAAGTTGCATACCTATTGAATAGGGTTCCGATCAAATCAGTTGCCTACCACTTCATATGAGATATGGAAAGGGAAGAGCCCATATCTTAAGTTCCTTAAGATTTGGGGTTGTCCGGCCTATGTCTAAAAAGCATAATCCGGACAAGCTCGAGGCAAAGTCAGATGTGTAGATGTTTGTAAGATATCCCGGGCATACGCAAGGGAATATCTTCTACCAAACCGAGGAACAAAAATGTTTTGTTTCTCAACATGCCATCTTTATGAAAGGGAATTTCTTGAGAAGAAATTAGTGGTCATGAGGTAGAACTGGAAAAGGTTCCAGTTATACAAATTACAGCAGATGATTTGGTAGAACCAAAGGATTCAGTAGATTCCAACGAACCTCAGCCTCTCCGCCGATCTAGTAGGGTTCCTCACCCACCCGAGAGATACTTCGGTTTCTCTATGATAGTGGGAGTGAGGATTGCATCATTAGATGATGACCCACCTAGTTTCGAGCTGGCCATCAGGAGTATGACTCTGTGAGAATGGCTGGATGTTTAGCGATCTGAGATGGAATCCTTATACACCAACAAAGTATAGACTTTGGTTGCTTTATCTGAAGGGTTAAATCCCCATCAGGAGCAAGTATATCTTGAGAAGATTACTTGGTGTACATGGAAAAGTTAAGACTTTCAAAGCTAGACTTGTTAAAGGTTTGCATCATTGACCAGGTATGGATTATTATGAAACCTTTTCTAAGTAACTATGCTTAAGTCCATCCAGATCCTATTTGCCACGGCTACATACCATTACTACGATATATGGCGATTGGGTGTCAAGACTGCTTTTCTAAATGATGTTTTAGAAGAGAGAGTCTGTAAGTACACAGTCAGAGGGCTTCGTAGACAGTGGGAGCAGCGGAAACATGTGCAAGATGTTTTATGTGATAAAGCAGGCATCGCGGAGTTGGAACATCTGTTTTGATGAGTTAGTCAAAGAGTTTGACATCATCAAAATGGTAGATGAACCTTGTATATACAAAAAGGAAGTACGGAGTATGGTGGTGATCCTCGTAGAGTACGTGGATGACAAACTCATGATAGGGAAGGAGTTTCCTATGCTACGCTCGGTCAATCTCCGCTTATCACAAGGATTCTCCATATAGGATCAAAGTGATACATACTAAATCCTGGGTTTTGGATCTATGAGATAGATCTAATTGGATATTAGGATACTCACTATTTGTAGTGAGAAGGTATCAATTGATCCTGGGGAGAATCACTGGAAAGGTTCCAGGGTGATAAGGACGACTGAATGTCAGTCACAGGTATTGTCTTTACCCTCAGTAAAGGGACGGTATGTTGGAAGAGTTCCAAGCAAGATACCGTGGCATACTAGACGATAAAGGCTGGATACATCGCTACCAAAGATGCTACCAAAGAGGCAGTCTGGGTGTATATTAGTTCATGAGATAAACTTCGTTCCTCCCGTTGTGTGACAGAGGAGTTGTGGCTTATGCCTAGGAACGTCCGTCCCATCAGTGATCCAGATATAATTCTTAGGCAGTGTCACCTGATCATGGAGATGGTTGATCTCCAGGGTGATCGAGGTTAGGAGAGTAGACTCAGAGGACAACACGGCGGATCCACTCACAAAGGCCTTTTCCCAGAGAGAGACTTTTATGGGATGGTTGAGTATGAGATACTTCAACAACTGCTATAAGATGGCCCTAGTGCAAGTGGGAGATTGTTAGTTATATGTATGCCCTAGAGGCCATTACTATACATAGGATGTATATTGTAGTGGATGCTTGGACATATATAGGGATGACTTTCTTGCTCGATATGATAGTATGCTATCTGGTTGCTCTTTACCTTAACGTGTACACTGATTGTCTCTCTATTACATGTTGGTAAAGCCCTTAGGATGTGTACTTGACTACCTCGACTATGATGTAGATCATACTAGTGGGGACGTGGTAGTCCATAAGTACATCCTTCAAAGTCCCTAGTCGTGGGTGTACCGAGACGGGGCATCGATATACCAGAGTAGACTAGCGTATACCTTCTCGACCCATACAGATGGGTGATGGATGATCCCATATCCATTGGTGTTTGACATCAGAGATGATATACGGGTGCACAGTGGAGACTGGGTACACTGGACGGACTCGCCGAGAACTCCCAGATGGTATTATACCTTACGTCAGATGGCAGTTCTCTGGTGACACTGGTGCAGGTTAGTCTGTAGACCCGAGATCGTCATAGAGTCTTGTGTGATTCCCACTGTGCTTTGATTTCCATCATACCACGTCTAAGAGGGCGTGCAAAAAGGTGATTTTTTGGGTACAGTCCTGAATCACATGGAGGCAATGAGTGATAAGAGGGGTTTCGTCTCTCCCGGTATAGGGAGTTGATATTGCGCAGTGCTCGATTGGCTATAACAGGAAGTCCTTGTCCAAGGCTATTTTAGGGATTTACTAGTAAGTGTTAAAATTAGTTTCTCGACCTATTATGAGCCTCATATCGACATGACTTATCGAGTTATTGGGGTCTAACGTTTACCACCCCTAGACAAGGTATGCGAGATATCAGACGAACAAACCGAACTGTACGGTAGTGTTACTGGTTGGATTCATAGGAGTGTGAGCGGGCTTGTTCGTTGATCTTCTGATCGCTCAATACCCGGGTGGCCGTTACGTTTAGCAGACCGCTTGCGGCTTGTGGGTGTTTGATATGATCATCATCTACTGTCGGCGTATTGACGAGTCTTTAGAGTCCTACACAGGGGTTTCCTGGCTCAAGCGAAACGAAATAGGAGCGCATATGAGATATGTGCGGGACCGAGAATAATACCAGTATGTGATACTGTATTCTATTCTAGCGATTTGTATCATCGGTCGGTTATATGTGATATAGCCGGGTTACCGAATCAAGTGTTGATTCGATACATTGATACACTTGATATTAGTCGGTTATATGTGATATGACCGGATCGTTAAATCAAGTGTCGATTTAATGATTTAATGTATAATTATATATTTTATATATAACTTTACATTAACTAGTATTGGTTCACTTAAGATTGATTTTCTCACTTGAATGTGCACATTGTTTATATGTGATATATGCAAATGTACATGTTTATATCATGCTTGATGATACAAACAAGTTGTGTGTATGAGACTTGAACCAAATCAAGGTTAGATTAGGGTTTACTATTTTCCTAAGCATATAACAAAAGAGTGTGACTTTTGTCAAAATTATCAAGCTTCATGAAGCTTGATAAACATTGACAAAGTCAACTCTTTTGTCATATGTTTAAAGATATTAGTTAACCCAACCTTTAACCTAATGGTTTGGTTAAATCTCTACATGAGTTAAGCATGAGGGCTTAACTCAAGCATGGTGCCATTATTTATTGGATAAGTTTCATTTAGATATTATTCATATGATTCTTTCTTCTTCTTCATCTTCATCAAGCTCACAAAAGCTTGCTAGCTCCAATGGTGCCATGAGAAAAAGAATGAGAAATCCAATTCTAAAGTGAACCCACTTCCTATTTCTTCATCCTCTACTACTTGCCATGTAGTATAGGGTGTTCTCTTCACAAAGTTTTTGACCAAGTGAAGGAATAGCTTGAGTTTGAGTCTCCCCGACGTAGATCATCTTCGGCCTCGAAGTCAATGACCTAGCCCGATCATTTCTCCGACGAAACCATCGCTAGAGTCCGGGATTCGATGATCACAGCTGAGGGACGTCAACACGGAGCTTTAGAAGTGGAGGACCGGATCTACAAAGGTTGTATTTCTATTCACTTAGTAGCAAAGTAGTTTGCTTGCATGTTGTTTCTCTTTAACATCTAGTTAACGATCTAGTTTAGGGTTTCTCGGCACCGAAAATTTTGATTTTGGCATGGTTGATGCCTTGTGGAACCACATGTGTGTGCCTAGTAACCCTACAAATGATGTGGCTCTGATACCATGTAAGTCTACGATAGCGCCCCGGCCGTCGATCCGAGGCCAAAAATGCGGAAACAAAAACTTTTCATAAACTTGAAACTGGCGCTAACGTATACTTTCTCCCGGATCGAACCATTAACCTATAACTAGCTAACTGCAAGAAGTAAGAGTGGCTATACCAATCGATCCGTGACCTTCAGTCTTTGGCCACCATCCCAAGCTGCTCACGGCATCTCCGATCTCCGGTCTCCTTGTCGGAAGGGCACCACATCAATGAGTCTTTTTACGGGCTCCCGCTTCATCCGAAGCAACTCGGACACGAAGTTTTCTATCCGACGTGTCCAAGGTGAAGTAGAGAATGTGTGTGAAAACTTTGTCTCAAGCATCCATTGATTCTCAACACATGAGAGTGTATGGATAGAGGTTGGAGATGATGACTTTGGTGGAAGTTGTGAGCTAGAGGAAGAAGAAGAAGAAGATGCTTTCTTTTTCTATTGTGTTGTGTTGATAAAATGAGAGCAAGAATAATAATACAAGTGCAAACCCCAAGCCTATGGCTGCCCTCTCTCTCTCCATCCATCAACTCAACACAATAAACAAATCCTAATGTGACATTAGCACAAATAAAGTGACCATGAGTTACTAAACATGTCCATGTCACATTAAATGCACCTGATCATGAACTAAGCTCATAATTTCCACCAAAATAAATATTACCCAAATGTTTAGTCCAACAAAAAGATACGGCAACATCTAAAATAAACTCATGACGGATCACAAGGATACCCCTCACCTGTATATACATACCTGCATCCGCATTCCGACTGAATGTGAATGCGATGAGACTAAAGTAATCCAACAAATCTAATACTAGGATCCGACTTAAAACAAAGCCCACTAGTATGATCCGTCCGATCATGGTCCGTGCACGACTGCACGTATATGATCGAACCCTGCCATAATACTACACGGTCTCTACAACGTTTCGCCTGAAACATGAGAAACTGTCTGTGGGGGACTTTGAAGACTCGTCAATATTTTGGCTGTGGATTTAACCACTAGCACGTCAGTGGTACTAGCCGTACGTAACGGGCTACCAGGTATTGACCAAAAGGGAGGTCGATGAGCGAACTCATCCTGACACCCTACTGAGCATGTCGGTGACAATATCCGTACAGCCCAGTCCGTTCGTCTATGAGTATCGCATGTTGGGCCTAGGGGGTTGGTAAAAGTCAGACTTCTAAAAGCGGTACAAGTCATGTCGGACTGTAGCCCAGAACACCCTGAGATACTACTGGAATACCTACTAGTAAATCTCCTGCTTTGGCTAAGGACTTCGTGTAATGGCTCTCCTAGACACAGCGCGATCTCACCCCCAATACCGGGAGAGACGAAACCCCTGCCGATCGGCTCACTGCCTCCATGTGGCTCGGGACTGTACCCAACTAAAACCTGTTTACACGACTCCTTTGAGCCGTGGTAGGGTAGTAATCAAAGCACAGTGGGAACTCAGATGAGACAAATGACGATCTCAGGTCGATAAACTGACCTGTACACATGTCACCAGGGAACTGCTATCTGACGTTAGGTATAAAACCAACTAGCATGTTCCCGGCGACTCCTGTCTGGTGTACACATAACCCAATGAGCACCTATATACGTCTTAGGTGAACCAACTGACACCAATGGCTTATGAGACCAGCCACCGCCCCTCGTCGGGGTCTCGATCCGTATACACTAGTCTACTCTGGAGTATCGAAGCCCTGTCTCGAAACTCCCTCGACTAGGGACCTTTTAAGGATGTGCTTATAGACCCCAGCTCCCACGTATATGATCTCCATCATACTGCTGGCCGTCAAGCAAGAATCCTAAGGGCTCTATCAACGTGTAATAGTAATCTATAATATCACTTAAAGCATGTGCACGATGATAAAGATAAACTAGATAGCATACTATCATCTTGAGTAAGACTGTCCTACCGGCATAGGTCCTCTCTCAATCATTGCAATCACGTGCCTACGATCAAATAATTATAGGTTGATAGAATCCGTACCCCAATATCTAACAACCTAGATCCGTACAGCCTAGATCCGTACCCCTCCCATTGTTGTATAAGTTGATAGAATCCTTATTTGTTTAATGCCGCCGTATGATGGGTTACCGTACGCGATGAGTTTTACCTATTGATTTATCCATACCCTTGATTAGAGGTTGTCGTATGATGGTTTGTAACATACATGATGTTGTGAGGCTGGATGCCGATTGATAGATTCGCCGACTCGGTCATTTTAGATATGTATACCTTATAGTATTTAGTTCACGATGTGCATTATGCTGCATTCATGTTATTCTCATTGCATTTCATATACCTATGCTAGTACACCTACACCATTATCGATGATGCGTATGTTACACTTACACAGATTGCCGGCTCACACACTTCATCATCGATAATTGCTATGTCACTTACACAGTAGAATTGCTATATCATGCTTTGATATATTGCCATGTTCACATCACTATGCTAGGTTGCATGATATACTGGCTATGCTCACACCATTATGATATGTCGCATGATATACTTGCTATGACCACATCACTATGCTATGTTCCATGATTTACTTGCTATGATCACATCACCGTTCAATGTTGCATGATATACGGATATGCTTACATTCTGTTATATGTCGCATACATCATGCTTTATGATTATACGTATTGAGAAATGCTGTTTTCATGAGATTTTGTATTTGAGAACCGTGGATATGTTTTCAAGAAATTATGTGTTGTTTGAAAACCCGGTTTCTCTTCATATGATATTTCAGTGCGTCCACCATGTGATTTCTCGGTCTGAGATTGGCATGTGATACCCGATTCGAGGAGCGGGAGGCACCGTCTGCGGGTACATGGTGTACTCGGTATGGTACCTCAGGGCGAGAGGTGATTTCGTGGTGTAGATGATGAGCCTGGCAGAGGGACCACTACCAACCGGTGATAGTATTTGGACTCGTCAGATATCAGGAGGATACCGACCGGAGTCTAGAGATGGTTATGGGCCGATCCGTTCAACCGGAGCCCGAGGGCCGATCCCGCAGATTGACGGAGCCCGAGATATGAGGATTTACGTGTCGATGCTGGACACGGGTTTCATGATGTTTTGAGTGCTGATGTGAGACACTCCGGTTCCATGATTTTTATGTGTGGCGAGGGACACATTGATTTATATCCTCATTTTTACATACATATGTTTTCATGATATTTACATGCATGATGTTGTTGTGTCATTGGTTGACACGTAGATGAGATCCATATGCATACAGGCATTGATTATATGGTTGGATGAGATCCACTTGCTGTTAGGCTTTCTTTATGTGTTGGCACATATGCAGATACGGTCACCCTAGATATCATAGTATTACCTTTATGATATAGTTGACCTAGGAAATCGTTATTTCTTTCGATTTCTATCTGTTGATTTTTTCTACTCACGAGTTAGCTACTCATCCCCGTTGTGCCACAGTTCTTGCAGGTTGACCGCATGGATCAGTAGCGGCATCGCTGGCACACAGCTGTTTTCGGGTGTTTTGCTTTGGTAAGCGGTACATGTTGGATCGTGCCACTCTTGTATTACTATTCTTATTGTATCTAGTCACTCCATCAAATCAGAAACTAGTAATTGTATATGTTGAAGACTTAGAAGACTTGTACTTGCAAGACTTAAGCGATGGGTTTTATGTTCACTTTTGGGGTTGGTGTCTTGCTTTACTTTTTATCTTTTGTGTTGATCTTCGCCGTTGGGCGTCGTATATTTGTTATTTATAATTGTGGTGGTTGTTTCCGCCGTTGGGCGAGTTTTGCTCCCGTTTGGGGATACTTTCTTTTTATTCTTTGTTGTACCCATTTCGGGGCTAGTTTTTACAAAGGAGGTGCCGACGAATTTTTTTTATGAAAACAAAAGAAAAGAAGAGAAAAATAAGTTTAAGGTTTTGTACATAAGGTTTCCAAGTGTTGTATAAACGTTTTTCATTACTTACTTCTGTTGGAAGGTTTAAATTTCTGGGTTTCGGCTTACTTAGGTTACGTTATGCCTGTAGATGTTGCGTAATTTAAGTGCCGGTCACGAGCTAATATTTCGGGTCGTGACAACTAGGGTCAGAAGTGGAAGTGGAAGCCGGGGTGTCATTGATTGATTCATCATTATCAACCTGTTCACTGACTTGGTTATTTAGCACTCTTCCGGATTTCAACATGGTAATGGCATTCACATTATGATATTGTGAGTGGCCAGGATTCGGTAAAGGTTGAGATGGAAGTTTCCCTTTCTCTCTAGCACTCATTGCGGCATTTCATTGTGGAATTTGTGGTTCTATCGACTTTATACTCTCACCATGTGAGGCGGAGTCCTTCTTTATGGTATTGATAGAAGACCTTATATCAGCTGACATTTGCATGGAATGTTTCATGAACAAATCCAAGGTTCGTTCGAGTGAAGAGGAGTTTTCGGTACCAGCCATTTGGAAAGAATTATTTTAAGGTGCAGAACTGTTGGCAGGATTTTGAAAATTTTGTGGTCGAAAGGGATACTGATTTTGTTGTGGTTGCTGTTGCTGTGGAGGACCCATTGAAAGTTATTTTGGTTTGGAACAGTATTTTGAGTTTGGTGTTGGTTCCAAGAAAAATTAAGATGATTCCTCCAACCCAGATTATATGTGGAAAAATAAGGATCGTTTCTATGTCGCTGCTGAAAAGCAATATTAGTGTGTTCTTGACCTTGAAATAGAGAATTCAAAGGATATTCTTCCATCAGATGTGATAGATCTGAACAGCATCCACACACAGTTTTAGGGAGCGTCACCTGGTTTAGGAAGGCTAATAAAAATTTATTTTCCATAGCTGCGAGTTTCTTTTGCAAAAAGCTATCAGGTTCATTCGATTATATCAAGTTCACTACGTTCACGGTTTCGCCAAAACCAGTCGTAGCCCTCTGTCATTTCATATGAATGGTCAGTAGTATTCAAGATATGTTTGTTGGCCTTCGTCAAGGCATAGTGTTTGGTAGCTGCTGGGGTATTCATATGTAGCATAGATAGATGCGTTGCTTTGGGACAGTAGTATTACCTTGTTGTCCTTCGTTAAGGGTATGTGCGGGTGGGTTCAAATTAACAGGGATAATGATGGGCAGAACTTGACATGTGACTTATGATTTGTTGGCCTTCGTCAAGGTCATAAAAGCATGGGGAAAAAATCCACATCGAGAGTTTCTAAAGAAACTTAAACTTTCTAGTGTTGCATACCATTTGGAGTCTGATAATGTTGGTAGGATTCCTTCAGCATTGTCACACGATGATATTTGGATCCCAATCCTACTGTGAGTATCTGCTACTCATCAGGAGATTCGTCACTTAACGATCAGTGCTATAAACCAAGTAGGTGTCCAGAACAGTGTCAGCGGGGCTACGCCTCCAGAGAAAAGAGGTTATTTAATTAAGGAACTTCGCAAATGCGTCGTAAAACCTCCGTCGAAGTACCGACACTAGCCTGGCTGAACGGTTAAGGAAGTATTGTACGGTGAGATCAGTCCTGACTAATTCTTCTTTTATGGTTTGAGGAAGGATTCGAGAAACAGTGGGAGCCATCCAGTTTAGATAAACTAAAAACCACTCTAAACTTGTAAGAGCATCATGCTAAAGTGTTCCCTCTCTCTCTCATTGCAGCGACTATGTGACCATGACTAGGTTACATCAAGATAACAAAATGACCGAATCTGACTTTTATGATTGGCAAAGGTCTGTCCAGATGTCCATTGCCTATGACAAGCTGGACCACCCTATTACTACTCAAGCCCCCACCGTCCCAGGTCCAGTTTCCACCGTCGCGGATATGGATACCTGTCAGACAAGGGAAAAGGATAGTGCGAATGCCAAGTGCCTCATGTTGGCTTCAGTTGATGGTGTATACCAGAAGCAGCACGAGAAGATGGACTTAATTTCCATTTTTCTCCATAACAATGATTTATATGGAGAGCCGTCTCGTATCGCAAGATATGAGACCTCGAACGAATTACTTCAAGCGAGGTTGGCTGTCGGGTCATCTGTAGGGGACGGCGTCCTTACGATGACTAGCTATATTGGTGAGCTCAAGGACTTGGAGACCACGTTGGGAAACAGGTCATACGCTGACTTATTTCCACAGTCCCTACCCTCTACTTACACCCTGAAAGAAACCAGGGAGACACCCGCTCTGCTTAATGGGGGACCTTCTTCTTCTGCATGCAGGGCGAAAGCAAAGGGTGAAAAGAGGAAAACCTCCACAAAGTCGATATACGGTGTCAGTGAAGTAGAAGGAAAGGGAAGAGCAAAAGTTTTGGGACTTGGTGCAGGTAAGGAGGGATGTTCCTATTGTTATAGGAACGGGCATTGGCAGAAGGATTGCAGGGCTTTGGAAGACAGTAGCCAGGATTCGAAACATGTTGTGGCTTCGGCCTCGAGTGTGTTTGTGATTGAGAACTGTTTGTCAATTAACTCTACTTCCTGGGTACTAGATACCGGAGTAGGATCTCATATCTGTAATTCATTACATGCTTTGAGAAACCGTAGAGTTATCAGGTTAGGCGATTTGTCTCTCAGAGTAGCGAACGGAATGAGCATGGACGCTGAATCCGTAGGAGAATATCGCCTAGGTTTGACAAGTGGGCAGATATTGATTCTATGTAACTGTTTGTATGTACCTAGTTTGACTTGTAATATCATATTAGTGTCCTCACTTTCGAGAGAGGGATATGATTTTACATTCGTAAGCGATGTGGTTCACATCCACCAAAATCAAGTTCTGATTGGGTCAGGAACATTAGATGACGATATATACGTATTGAATCAAGCTCAGGTTTTCAATGTCCAGAACGCACTTAAAAGAAAGTCTCCGAAAATAAATCAGGCTTTCTTATGGTATTGTAGACTAGGTCACATCAATGAAATACGGTTGACTAAGTTACATAGAGAAAGATATTTGAATCCGTTCGAATATCAATCTTATGCTACTTGTGAATCTTGTCTCATGGGAAAGATGACAAAGACTCCGTTTACTGGACACAGAGTAAGAGCGAACGAGCTCTTGGGACTCATACACAGCGATGTGTGTAGTCTAATGTCTACACATGCACGAGGTGGTTATTCCTACTTCTTTACTTTTACGGATGATTTCTCTAGGTATGGACATATCTTCTTGATGAAGTATAAATCCGAGGCCTTTGAGAAATTCCGCAAATACAAGAATGAAGTGGAAAACCAAACAGGCAAAAGTATCAAGGCACTGAGATCTGATCGAGGTGGTGAATACTTAAGTGCCGAGTTCCTGGGTTACTTAAAAGAGAATGGAATTCTCTCTCGGCTTACTCCTCCATACACACCACAACATAACGGTGTATTGGAAAGGCGGAATCGAACCCTATTGGATATGGTTCATTCCATGATGAGTAAGGCTGAGTTACCGCGATCTTTCTGGGGTTATGCACTAGAATCAGCTGCATATCTTTTGAACAAGGTTCCAACCAAGACTGTGCCTACCATACCATATCAGATGTGGAGTGGGAAGAAACCCTATCTTCAGTACTTAAAGACATGGGGATGTCCATCTTTTGTAAAAAAGCAGCATCCGGACAAGCTCGAGGCACGCTCAATACAGTGTAAGTTTGTGGGATATCCAAAGTGTAAGTCTTCGGTAGCGCCCCGGCCGTCTGTCCGAGGCCAAAATGCGGAAACAAAAACTTTTTTTTAACTGGAAACCGGCGCTACCGCGGACTATAAACCCAGATCGGACCATTAACCTACTACTAGCTAACTAAAGAAAGGGTAGAGAGCTATACCGAGCGATCCGTGTCCTTCAGTCTTCGGCCACCATCCCGATCTCCCCGCGGCATCTCCGGTCTCCATATCCTCGTCGGAAAGGGCACCACATCACCGAGTCTTTTTATGGGCTCCCACCTCTGAACCGAGGCAACTCTTGTAAGTCCACGTTGCCCACCCCGGTGCTTGCGGGGAGGCGGAAAACGGTATAAAAATCGGATTTTTATCGAATTAGGCAACATGGACTAACTAAAGGAGGATCTTTGCTAAACAAAAACTAACTACAAGCTAACTAGGATTAGCTAGATGGAAGAAAGGTTATACCTTGGGCTTTATGTCCTTCTCTCCTTGCTCCTTGGAGTGGAAGAAAGAGATCACCTTGTCGCCTTCTCTAGTCGAAGAAGGATCCACCCGAGAGCCTCAACCTTTGGCTTCAACTTCAAGCTAGAAGTAACTAAGATGCAAGAAGTGCTAATCCTAGAACCTTAGATGAGAGTAGAGATTACTTTAGAGAGGTTTTTCTCAAGCTCATGTGTTTCTCAACTCATGAGAGGAGAGAGCTTGAGAGAGAGGAAGAGGAGAAGAGAGAGAATCAATATGATAGAATGAATAAGAATAGTGAGCCATTCTCACCAATATGGGTGAATTATGAAATTAGATAATTAGCTAGATAATTTTCATGGTTAATCAAGACTTGACCATTATCATTTCATATTTAATGCAAATTGCAAGGATCAAAGAGCATCTTTTATATGGAATGATGATGGTCAAAGTGTCAACCTAGGTCAACAACTCAAGTATGGTCAAAAGGTCAACAACCCTAACCATGCACAATTATATTTAACTAATATAAATTATTCATAATACACATATAAGCATTAGGGTTAAGAAAATGACAATGGTCATTAGCCCTAATCAAAGTCCTCTGCCTCTGTCTCAGTCAACTGTGCATACGCACCCGTATCCGTGATCCGAGGAACACGAATACAATGAGATAAGACCAGTCCCAAATCATATACTAGGATCTGGCTTAAACCAAAGCCCGCTAGTATAAGCTGTCCGGACAGCAAACGTGCACAAGTGCGCGGATGTGAACGAACCCTGTCGCAAAACCATGCGACCTCTACTCATTTTGCCTAAGGAGAATAACTCTCTGTGTAGGACTCTAAAGACTCGACACTACGCTGACAGTGGGTTTAACCACAGACCGCAAGCGGCACAAGCTGTACGTAACGGTCCCCAGGTAGATGCCGATAAGAAGACTGACGGGTGACCCCATCTGAACTCCTACTGAGCCTGAATGTGACAGTCTCCGTACAGTCCGGTCTGTTCGTCTGATACATCGCATGGCGGGCCTAGGGGGGCGGTAAACGTCAGTCCCCTAATAGCGGTACAAGTCGTGTCGGAGTGTAGCCCAGAACACCCTGAGATAACACTTGAAACCTACCAGTATATCTCGCTTGCCCTAGCCAGGGACTACTTGTGTAATGGCTCTCCTGGACACAGCGCGATGTCAACCCCCAATACCGGGAGAGACGAATCCTTTCTAACCGTCACTGCCTCCAAGTGCTTCGGGACTGTGATTGTTAGCGATTCTTTGTGTTCAAGTTTTAGTTAAAATACCGCAATCAAGACGGTTTCGCTTGTAGCTAGCCGGTTGAGTACGGGTCGTCCGCAGGGAGATGGGAGTCTTTTTCTATGTGCTTTAACGAGTTAAGTCCGGTTTTTCAGATTTTGTTGTGGTTATCTAAGTGTTAAGTTGATGTTTTAAAGAGAGCTTGTTAGGGTTAGGATTAGGTTAGTTTGAGTTAGGAGTCTCCACATCTTTCGTTGCCCCTCTTAATATCGGTGTTACGGTAATCGGCAACAACGGGGATTAGCACGACTAGGAAGGAACTTGCGAGTATAAGCTAGGCTTTCCAACGCATAAGTCCTTCCTTTTGGTGCTTGTCCGTCCGTTCTTGGCTCTTAGCCATAACCTCCGGTTAATTCAACCACAACCGGTCTCACTACGGAATCACCGCTATCATGTAGGATAGGGTGCCGTAAGGAGCGGATTGTGGTTCAATTAACGGGAGTCGATTTAAGCTGTTGGGCAAGGAAAGAGTGAGAGAGATTTCCTTCTCTCAAACTTCCCTTATCCTACCCTAACAAGTATGAACTACTCACACATCATGATACGGAAAAATAAAACAAAACAAAAGAGGAAGATAGAAAGAAGGAGATTAGAAGAATACGACTAGCTATTTGCGACCTCACCTTGGCGAGGATCGAGCGTAAGCATCATTGTCGTATTAAGGATAAAGAAAAAGAGAGAAGAAAGAAACAACAAGAAAATAACAACAACTACTTAACAAATTAAAATTACAACAATTAACAAGATAAAGAGACAAGCATGATAACAAATGGTTCTTCTTTATTCATCACTCTTCACTCATAAGCTCACTACAAGTTTCAATGGAGAAGAGGTGAGAAGAGGAAGAAGAAACACACTAAACTTAGCAAAATGAAAATACAAGAATGGACCCTTTCCTTCTCAAAGTTCTGGGCTATTTATAGGCTGGAGAATGGAAACCAAGGGCAACCACCAGAACACATCTGAAATGACAAAAATACCCCTTGAAAAGTTTTGCCTGCCGCCACTATACGGCCGCGGATCCGCGGCCTAGACCCCCTATTGGCCGCGGATCCGCGGCCTTTTTGATGAATTGGATCTTGGGCTTTTTGGTGGCACCCTGGTTTGATGTACTCTTCAATCTGGTACATGTGTTTTCTGAAAATACCTCCATATTTCTTCCAGAATTTCTGTTGAGGGAAAGGTGGACTTTTTGTCAAGATTTGGCATGATTGCCTCGAGCTCCGCATAGATTTCTTGGAACTTGTTGTTGCCATTGAGCCTTGTGCATGAAGGTGACAATCGATTTGCCATTTTGTCTTCCTAAACTGGTATCTGGCAACATACGGATGAAGAGCGGAGACCGTGTTTTATCTGTGGTTGGCAGGAACCCGGATTTTGTCGTGTTTTCCATGAATTCCACCGTTTTAGAACCGAGAACCTGTATCCTGCAATTGACTAGCAAACACGGCTCAAGAGTATCTACCGATATGCAATGTGATAAAAATTGGGCGGTATGAAAATGCAAAAATCTGATATGAACAAATACCCCCAAACTTATCATTTGCTCGTCCCGAGCAAAGCCCATTTATTCACAAAAAATTTCCTAACCTCACTTTCGCAGGGAACGCGATTGCACTGAGCATGTGCAACAAGCCGTTAAACCTCTAGGTGTCCCTAGTAGGAGGAGTGTTGTCTCCTGAGGGTTTTCAGCGGATACTACCCACAAAATCCGGTCAAGTTGGTTTTGTAAAATAACTAAGATTCAAATCCTAAAGTCTTGTTTTAGAAAATAACAATTCTATAATCCTAAGTCTAGACTATCGAACCTTTATTTTTCACACCTCGATTCTTATTTAACTACAGATTTTATATGTCTTTACGTGCAGTGCAAATAGTGTCGTTAAGTTCCCGAAAGGTCGAATAAAGTCATCATGTCGCACAATAAAGCCCAGATAACAATTTAAAAGGATCACATAAGTTTTATAAAGAGTTAAGCATTTTTCAAGTTTCGTTTTCCAGTAAGGTTTCAACTTCAGAATTTCTATCTTCCATAACAGGAAACTAAGTCGTATTTTTCACTCCACCTTTTTCTTGTTTTCATTTCATACACACCTCTGTGAACGTGCAATAGTCTTTATCATAGAATAAAACCTTCATATCTCCGTTAAAATTTTTATAAAAGCCTGTCTTTTATCAAGATTATTCTCACACAAAGAACCGTTAGGAATTTTAACTCGGAGAGAACACTTGCTTGACTTTGTTTTAAACTGGACTTTCTAGGCTTCTTAGCGAGCTTTGGGCCAATGCACCCAAACCAGTTGGTTTTAGGGCATTAGGTGTAGAAACACCCCAGCGGACTTAATTACTCAAGTTACCTAGGTCCAAAAACAAAAGACAGTTTGGCGTGAAAATCAGATGATTTAATACGAATGGAGATATAACCGGCAGTTCAATTATTTTTTTGGATAAAAGACGTGTTTAGTGGGTTTGGTGTGTAATCATTCCAATCAAGTTTCAGATGGGTTATTTTTCAGACTTAGCTCCAATTACGGCATCAATAACATTCCTTCATATTCGCTTTACTTCATAAACTATTCTTGACATTACTTATTTCAGAACAAACCTATTTGATCCTTAGAAAATCATTTATCTGTTTAAAAGTTTAAACATGAAAGACTCGTCATCTAATTCCCAAAATTCACGACACGTGTAGTGTGATGTAAAGACGTATATCAGCTATAGTTAACTTCAAAGGAGAGTTATCTTTCAGGTTTTCAAAATCCAAACATAAGATTTAGTTATTCCTATTTTTTTCAAACAAAAACCGTCGAATGTTGAATCAGAGTTCTTCCACAAGCTAACTTGACAAAAAAGTTTTTATATTTTTAGAAAATTTTCAGATTTTTATGGATTTTATGGATTTAATATGCAGATGCAAAATATACATATGAATGCGAAGGTAAGAAATGCGTACCGAGCGTACCCCCAAACTTAAACTGGACAGTGTCCGCACTGTTATTGCATGAAGAGATTATTTGAAGGGTCAAAATTGTCGGTTAGCGATACAAAAATTTTTATTTGTTTTTGTTTTTAAAGAAAAAGAAAAAGAATATACACAAATATATACAAAATGGTTTATACATACCCCCAAACTTATTTGGAACAGTGTCCACTGTTCTTGGCTGGATAACCGAAGTTTGGTGGTAGGCAGAGGAAGATCAGGCAGGGTAAACCGGCTCCTGTAGGAACAGGAGCTCCTCTGTTGGTTCGGCGCTAAGGTACGGTTTGCATCGGTGTCCGTTTACTTTGAAAAGTGAACCGTCCTTTGGATTTTCCAAATCCACAGCGCCCTGCGGATACACATTCCGCACAAAATACGGCCCTTTCCAGTGAGATCTGAGCTTTCCAGGATGGAAGTGAAGTCGGGTGTCGTAAAGCAGTACCTGCTGACCAGGTATGAAGGTTTTGCGCAAAAGGTGTTTATCATGAAACACGTTCGTTCGATTCTTAATGACAACCGCGTTATCGTAAGCCTCATCCCTAAGCTCGCTTAGTTCGTTCAACTGCAGCTTCCTATGGCTGCCCGCATCCTCAAGAGACAGATTCAGCTCCTTTATCGCCCAAAATGCGCGATGCTCTATTTCGACAGGAAGGTGGCAGGCTTTTCCGTACACAAGCCGATAGGGAGACATGCCAAGGTCGGTCTTATAAGCGGTTCGAAATGCCCAAAGGGCATCAGTGAGTTTCAACGACCAATCCTTACGGTTCTTGAAAACCGTCTTCTCCAGTATCTGCTTGATTTGCCGATTTGAAACTTCGGCCTGCCCGCAGGTTTGGGGGTGGTAGGGCTTAGAGAGCTTATGATTAATGGAATATTTCCGCATCAAGGCCTCGAAAGTCCTATTGCAGAAATGACTTCCATTATCGCTAATGATCGCTCGAGGGTGGCCAAACCGGGATAAAATGTTTTCTTTAAGGAACCTAACGACAACCTTGTTGTTGTTAGTCCGGCTCGGCACAGCCTCGACCCATTTAGAGACGTAATCAACAGCTAGAAGGATGTACAAGTTCCCAAAAGAGCTGGGAAACGGCCCCATGAAATCTATCCCCCAAACATCGAAAATCTCCACAACCAAGATCGGTTGGAGCGGCATCTCGTTCCTCCGGGATATCCGGCCCATGTGTTGGCACCAGGAGCAAGTCTTGCAATAGACATGAGCGTCTTTGAAGAGTTGTGGCCAGTAGAAACCACATTGCAAGATCTTCTCAGCTGTCTTTCTGGGCCCAAAATGCCCGCCACACGCTTGATCGTGGCAAAATGACAGCACACTCTTGAATTCCTCGTCAGGGACACACCGACGAATAATCTGGTCGGGACAGTACTTGAACAAGTAGGGTTCGTCCCAGTAAAAGTGTTTTACTTGGGATAAGAAGCGAAGTCTGTCCTGACTCGACCATTCAGTCGGTAGTAATCCCGTGGCCAAATAGTTCACAATATCTGCGAACCAGGGTTCGCACGATACTGTCAAGAGCTGTTCATCCGGGAAAACGTCGTTGATCGGAATTGGAAGCGAAGGCGAAGAAGGAAGTCGTGAGAGATGGTCGGCAACCACGTTTTCACATCCTCGTTTGTCCTTAATGACAAGGTCAAACTCTTGAAGCAAGAGGATCCAACGGATTAACCGAGATTTTGCATCTTTCTTCGCAAAAAGATGGCGCAGAGCAGAATGGTCCGTGTAGACAATGACTGGAGAGCCGATGAGGTAGGGCCTGAACTTTTCTAAAGCAAATACAACAGCTAAGAATTCCTTCTCAGTTGTTGTATAATTGAGTTGTGCGTCGTTCAGGGTTCGGCTCGCGTAATAGATTACGTGCGGCATCTTGTTGATGTGCTGTCCAAGGACAGCACCGATGGCAAAGTCGGATGCATCGCACATAATCTCGAATGGGTGCGTCCAGTCAGGTGAAGAAAGAACGGGAGCAGAAGTGAGTGAGCGTTTCAGTGACTCGAATGCAGTCACACAGCTCGAGTTGAAGTCGAATGGCGTGTCCTTGGCCAGCAAAAGCGTCAAGGGCCTAGCAATCTTGCTAAAGTCCTTGATAAACCGTCTATAAAAACTGGCATGGCCAAGGAAGGCTCGGATATCTCTGACGCATCGGGGAGGAGGCAGATTGGAAATGACCTCAATCTTTGCTTTGTCAACCTCTATGCCATTTTCCGAGATGATATGTCCTAAGACAATACCTTCGCGCACCATGAATGTAAGTCCATGCTACCTCTCCCGGTACTTTCGGGAATGCGGAATTTGGTAAAAAACGATTTTCTTAAAGATGGTAACATGGACCTAAAACCCGGATCTTGGTTAAACATCTATCTAACATCCTAACTATGAGTTTTAGCTACTCGGTTAGGGGGTTATACCTTGCTTGTCTTGAACTCCTTCGTCTTCAAAGCTCCGATGGTGGTCCGATGGCTTCTTCTCGTCGTCTCCGTACGCCGAAGATAGATCCACCTGAAAGCTCCAACCTTTAGCTCCTTCTTCGTTCTTTGAAGAAACTAGTTCACTTGGTTTGCTAAACCTAGAGAACTAGAATGAGTAGAGAAGAAATAGAATGGGATTTTATCTATGGTTCTTGATTCTCAACTCATGAGACAAGAGAACCATAGATCAAGAGAGGGAGCAAGAGGTTGAGGGTGAGAGCAAAAGGAGAGCTCAAGAACAAGAGAGAGAATGAGCAAGAAAGAATGAGGCTCACTTTTGTCTTTCACCCTCTCATAATCCAAAGTCATGATAACTCATCATACTAACAAAAGTCTTATGTGATGGTTGAAGCAACCATAACCATATCATTTCTTGCACTCATTTTGCACAAATGAGCAAGCAAACAAAAGTCTTTGCCATGAAATGATGGCTATGGTTATCATGATGGTCAACTAGTCAAGCCTAGTCAACCGGTCAACAAGTCAACAAATGTCAACAAGTCAACAAAGTCAACAAGTCAACAAAAGTCAACAAGTCAACAAAGTCAACAACCATATCACCATAATACTTAATTAATATAACAGTTAATCACATATCATATTCTCATTAGGATTGAGCAAAAAGTCAAATAGTCAACGGTCAACTGTCAACAACCCTAACGAGAATCCACTGCCTCTGTCTCCCTGTCAACTGTGCATACACACCCGCATCCGCGTTCCGAGGAACACGAATGCACACTGGATAAATCCAATCCCATAAGGTACACTAGGATCTGGCTTAAACCAAAGCCCGCTAGTGTAAACTGTCCGGACACTGTACGCGCACAAGTGCACGGATGTGACCGAACCCTGTCGCAAAACCATGCGACCTGTCGCAATACCATGCGACCTCTACTCTTTTGCCTAAAGGCGAAAAGCTTTCTGTGTTGGACTCTAAAGACTCGACACTACGCTGGCAGTGGGTTTAACCACAGACCGCAAGCGGCACTAGCTGTGCGTAACGGTCCCCAGGTAGTGCCATCAAGAAGACCGACGAGGCGAAACCCATCTGAACTCCTACTGAGCCTGAGTGTGACATTCTCCGTACAGTCCGGTCTGTTCGTCTGATACATCGCATGGCGGGCCTAGGGGGCGGTAAACGTCAGTCCCCCAATAGCGGTACAAGTCGTGCCGGAGCGAAGCCCAAAACACCCTGAGATAACACTGGAAACCTACCAGTATATCTCGTTTGCCCTGGCCAGGGACTACTCGTGTAATGGCTCTCCTAGACACAGCGCGATGTCAACCCCAAATACCGGGAGAGACGAATCCTGTCTAACCGTCACTGCCTCCAAGTGCTTCGGGACTGCACCCAACCACTACCTGTTTGCACGACTCCTTTGAGCCGTGGTAGGGTAGTGATCAAAGTACAGTGGGAACACACTTGAGGCGAAGTGACAGTGTCAAGTCAGCGGACTAAGCTGTACTCATGTCACCTGGGAACTGATAACTGACGATAGGTATAATACCAACTAGTCAGTTCCCGACGAGTCCTGTCCAGTGTACCCGTAACCTAACGAGCACCCGCATACTATCTCAAGTACGACGTACTGACGGCTGTGGGACAGACCGTCTCCCACACTGGGATGAGAAGCGCATGCGCTGGTCTACTCCGGAGTATCGATGCCCTGTCTCGATAGTCCTGCGACCAGGGACCTGCATAAGGATGTGCTTATAGATTACCCAGCCCCACTAGTGTGACGGCCATCACATCGCTGGTAATCAAGCAAAGATCCTAAGGGCTCTACTAATGTGTATAGGCGATATACAAAAATAAACACATGTACACATTGAAGTAGAAACAAACCAAGTAGCATACTACTATTTTGAGCAAGATTGTCAATACAAGGTGAATATCCCAAGCTTCCATTAAGTAATATACATACTAGTATGATACAGTAATGGCCTCTAGGGCATATACACTAACTATCTCCCACTTGCACTAAGGCCATGTACTGGCGTATCGAAGACCTATCGTCTCGATCTGCCGCTCGAACTGAGTCTGGGGCAAGGCCTTGGTGAATGGATCTGCAGTGTTATCTTCTGATTTTACTCTCTTTACCTCGATCTCCCGGCGATCAATGATCTCCCTGATCAGGTGGAACCGCCTCAAAATGTGCCTGGACTTCTGATGGGACCTGGGTTCCTTCGCTAAAGCTATAGCGCCGTTGTTGTCACAATACAGCGGTATTGGATCAACACTGGTAGGAACCACCTGAAGTTCCATGAGGAACTTCTTCATCCAGACAGCTTCCTTTGCGGCATCGCAAGCAGCTATGTACTCCGCTTCCATGGTTGAGTCAGCAACGGTTTCCTGCTTGGAACTCTTCCAGCAAACCGCCCCTCCATTGAGGGTAAAGACATAACCCGACATGGACTTGGAGTCATCCTTGTCACTCTGGAAGCTGGAGTCAGCAAAGGCCTCAATCTGGAGGTCTTTTCCGCCATACACCAAGAACATCTCCTTAGTCCTTCTCAGGTACTTGAGAATGTTCTTTACTGCTATCCAGTGTTTCTCCCCTGGGTCCGACTGATACCGGCTTACAACGCTCAATGCGTATGCTACATCTGGTCTGGTACATAACATCGCATACATAATAGAGCCTACCGCAGATGCGTAGGGTATTGATGACATGCGAGCCCTTTCCAAATCAGTCTTGGGAGACATCTCTTTGGAGAGGGTGATTCCGTGACAAGCCGGTAGATTACCGCGCTTGGAATCTTCCATACTGAATCGTTTCAGTATGGTGTCTATGTACCTTGACTGTGAAAGTCCCAACATCCTTTTAGATCTATCACGATAGATCTGGATCCCCAGAATGTAGTTGGCATCGCCCAGGTCCTTCATGGAGAACCTCTGTGACAAGAATCCTTTGACTGACTGTAGCATAGGAATATCATTTCCTATTAGGAGAATGTCATCGACGTACAAGACGAGGAATACCACATTTCTCCCTACAATCTTACTGTAAATGCATGGTTCATCTGGGTTTTTGACAAAGTCGAATTCTTTGACAGTATCATCAAAGCAGATGTTCCTACTCCGCGATGCCTGCTTAAGTCCATAGATGGACTTGAGCAACTTGCACACTTTACCGCTGCTCCCACTCTGATTGAATCCCTCTGACTGATCCATATAGACGCACTCTTCCAAATTTCCATTTAGGAAAGCCGTCTTAACGTCCATCTGCCAGATCTCATAATCGTGGAAGGCAGCAATGGCAAGAAGGATCCGAATGGATTTAAGCATGGCTACCGGAGAAAAAGTCTCGTCATAGTCCAAACCAGGTCTTTGACGAAAACCCTTTGCAACGAGCCTAGCTTTATAGGTTTCAACCTGCCCATCTACACCAATCTTCTTTCTGAAGATCCATTTGCAGCCTACGGGTTTTACCCCTTCTGGAGCAAAGTCCAAAGTCCAAACTTTGTTGGTGTACATGGACTCCATCTCGGTCCGCATTGCATCCAGCCATTTTACCGAGTCACCGCTCTGAATGGCTTGCTGGAAGCTAGTAGGCTCATCATAATCTATGATGCAATCCTCTCTATCCCCGTCTATGAGAAAACCGTAGTATCTTTCGGGCGGATGAGACTGCCTACTACTTCTGCGGAGCGGCGTAGGAATGTCCGATTCCCCTGAACCTTCTGGTTCTACTAAGGTTTCAGTAATAGCTTGCGGTTCTGGAATTTCTTCCAGTTCTATTGCGCTCCCACTTATCTGATTTTCTAAAAACTCAGTTTCCAAGAAGCGGGCATGACGAGAAACAAGGACTTTTTGCTCCTCTGCGTAATAGAAAAGATACCCCTTGGAGTTCTTTGGGTATCCCACAAACTTGCACTGTACTGAGCGTGCCTCGAGCTTGTCCGCATGCTGCTTTTTTACAAAAGCCGGACATCCCCATGTCTTAAAGGATTTAAGACAGGGTTTCTTCCCACTCCACATCTGATATGGTGTGGTAGGCACTGTCTTAGTAGGAACTTGGTTCAAGAGATGTGCAGCTGTTTCCAGTGCATAACCCCAGAAAGATCGCGGCAACTCAGCCTTACTCATCATGGAACGAACCATATCTAATAGGGTTTGATTCCTTCTTTCCGATACACCGTTGTGTTGTGGTGTGTATGGAGGAGTACGCTGAGAGAGAATTCCATTCTCTTTTAAGTAGTCCAGAAACTCGGCACTCAAGTATTCACCACCTCGATCCGATCTTAGGATCTTGATACTTTTGCCTGTTTGTTTTTCTACTTCATTCTTATATTCCCGAAATTTCTCAAAGGCCTCGGATTTGTGCTTCATTAAGAAGACATGTCCATACCTAGAGAAATCATCTGTGAAAGTAATGAAGTATGAATAACCGCTTCGCGCATGTGTAGACATTGGACCACACACGTCACTGTGTATAAGTCCTAAGAGCTCGCTCGCTCTTACTCCGTGTCCAGTGAACGGAGTCTTTGTCATCTTTCCCATGAGACAAGATTCACAAGTGGCATAAGACTGGTACTCGAACGGATCCAAGTATCCTTCTTTATGTAACTTAGTCAACCGTGTCTCATTGATGTGACCCAGTCTACAATGCCATAAGAAAGCCTGATTTAATTCTGGAGACTTTCTTTTAAGTGTGTTCTGGACACTGAATATCTGAGCTTGATTCAATACGTATATACCGTTATTTAATGTACCTGACCCAATCAGTGCTTGATTTAGGTGGATGTTTACTACATCGCTTACAAAAGCAAAATCATATCCTTCCTTAGAAAGTAAGGATACAGATATGATATTGCAAGTCGCACCTGGTACATACAAACAGTCACGCAGAATCAATATCTGCCCAGTTGTCAGTCCTAGGTGATATTCCCCTACGGATACAGCATCCATGCTCATTCCGTTAGCAACCCTGAGAGTCATATCACCTTTCCTGATAACCCTACGGTTTCTCAGACCCTGTAACGAATTACAGATATGAGATCCTGATCCGGTATCCAATACCCAGGAAGTAGGGTTAACTGACAAACAATTCTCAATTACAAACACACTCGAAGCCGAAGCCACAACATGCTTCGAATTCTGGCTACTGGCTTTACAAGCCCTGCAATCTTTCTGCCATAGTTCATTCCCGTTACAATAGGAACGTCCCACTTTTACTATATCCAGTCCTGAAACTTTTGCCCTTGTTTTTCCTTTTTCTTCCCTGGTTTCTTTCAGGGTATAAGCAGAGGGCAGGGACTGTAGAATTAGGTCAGTACTTGACCCATTCTCCAACGTGGTCTCCAGGTCCGTGAGCTCAATATAGCTGGTCTCTGTTAGGACGTTGCCCCTTACAGATGACCCGACTGCCAACCTCGCTTGAAGCAATTCGTTCGAGGTCTCATATCTTGCGATACGAGATTGCTCTCCATATAAAACTTTGTTATGGAGGAAGATAGAAACTGAGTCCATCTTCTCGTGCTGCCTCTGGTTTGTACCATCAACTGAGGCTAACACGAGGCACTTGGCTTTCGCACAATCCTTTTCCGATGTCCTGCGGATGTGAACATCCGTGACAGGGGAAACTGGACCTGAGACAGCATGGTTTTGATTAGTTAAGAGGTGTCCCAGCTTGTCATGGGCAATGGACATCTGGACAGACCTTTGCCAGTCATAACAGTCAGGTTCAGTCATGTTTTTATCTAGATGTAACCTAGGCGTGGTCACAGGGTCGCTGCAATTAAGAGAGAGAAGAAGAAACACTCAGCATGATGCTCTTGCAAGTTTAGAGTGGTTTTTAGTTTGTCTAAACAGGATGGCTCCCACTGTTTCTCGAATCCCTCCTCAAACCATAAAGGAAGAATTAGTCAGGATCAATCCCACCGTACAATACTTGCTTAACCGTTCAGCCAGGCCGGTGTCGGTACTTCGAGGGAGGTTTTCCAACGCTTTCGCGAAGTTCCTTAATTAGAGAACCTCTTTTCCCTGGGGGCGTAGCCCCGCTAACACCTTTCTAGGAACCTACTAGGTTTATAGCATTGATCATTAAGTGAGAAATTTCCCGAGGAGTAGCATATACTCACAGTAGGATCGGGATCCAAATATCATCGCGTGACGAAACTGAAGGAATCCTACCAGAATCATCACACTCCAAATGGTATGCAAATCTAGCAAGTTTCAGTACTTATGAAACTCCCGATGTGGATTTTTGCCCCATGCTCTTATGACCTTGACTAAGGCCAACAAATCATAAGTCATATGTCAAGTTCTACCCGTCGTTGTCCAGGTTAATTTGAACCCATCCGTATATACCCTTGACTAAGGCCAACAAGGTAATACGACTGTCCCAAACCAACGCATCTATCTATGCAACATATGAATGTCCACCAGCTACCAATCACTTTGCCTTGACTAAGGCCAACAAACACAGCTTGAATACTGTTGAATATTCATATGAAACGACGGAGGGCTACGAATGGTTTTGGCGAAACCGTGAACGTAGTGAACTTGATTTAGTCGATGGAACGAGATAGCTTTTAAATGGAGTGGCTCAAACTCCGCATTTTAAAAGTTTGTTTTGAAAAGAACCGAGTGGTTTTTCGAAAGTGTTCCAACGACTTATACTTGGTTTATTTTCTTGCATTAGTTCTTTTAATGCATGTTTTGCTTGCATTAGTTCTTTTAATGCGTGATATTCTTGCATTAGTTCTTTTAATGCGTCCCATCATTTAATCCTACCATTGCAGAAAACAACCAAAATATGACGTACGCTTATGCCATTCGCATTCGCCACGGGGCCCCGTCATTACCCGTTAGGTTACTTAACTAACGACAGAGCGGGGCCTGGGCTAGCGCGTCTGTAAAACATAAGCAACGCCTAAATAATATCATATATAGATATACTGCAATGATAAACATTTCAGATCACAGATGAATACATTGGATATATTAGGAATCTGTAATTCGTACGAGCCTGTAACGAAAGACAAATTACACGGTCGCGGTGAATAGCCAAATACCCCACCCAAGACCCCTACGGGTGCGACAAACTACCCGCCAAGTACCCGAAGCGTAGTAACCTCCCTCATCTCCATGAGTAGGCCACTCGACACTTCGGCATACCCGGTAGTTTGTGCACCCCCTCCATGGGTCTATCCTAGGAGCAAAAACAGTAAAAAGAAATTATACAATGACGGCTACAACCCCGACCCGGTTGTGCGGCCATACAAATAATTATTACATCAATTTACAAATTTACATGAATTGAAAGATAAGAAAACTCTCGTCTCACAACCCCCGGCTATTCACCCGCGACAATCCAACATATTCATATACACATTCCATCAACATTACAGATCACAGATTTGTATAACCCCCACTAATCGACATATAGCGATTAGTAGACGTTCAATACAAATATCACATAACAGAAAAACCCGTTAGCTAAAGTCTTCTAGAAGTTCGATAAAAAATACGGATTTTCGGGACCCCAAAATAAAATTTTCGTTCTGGAAAATCTGGGTTGAAAATATATGTACCAAAATTCCCAAAATACCCCCAGAAGCATACTGTAGCAAAAATGAACCAGAGAGGGGGCAAGGAGGCCGCGGAACCGCGGCAATAGCAAGCTATTGCCGCGTTTCCGCGCTCGTTTAGGGGAATCACCTGGTGATTTTTCTACAGTAGCAATAAAAAACCCTGAGCCGATTTTAGGTGTTAAAATAATCAACTTTTGAACAGTAGAAAAATCGACAGAAACTCGAATTTTTGGGGTTTTGTTTTTTGGGACTTTTTCTTTGATCGATCTTCTTGTTACTTGCTAACTTGTTAGATAGAGTTTAAGTAGTCTCTGATACCACTGTAAGTCCATGCTACCTCTCCCGGTACTTTCGGGAATGCGGAATTTGGTAAAAAACGATTTTCTTAAAGATGGCAACATGGACCTAAAACCCGGATCTTGGTTAAACATCTATCTAACATCCTAACTATGAGTTTTAGCTACTCGGTAAGGGGGTTATACCTTGCTTGTCTTGAACTCCTTCGTCTTCAAAGCTCCGATGGTGGTCCGATGGCTTCTTCTCGTCGTCTCCGTACGCCGAAGATAGATCCACCTGAAAGCTCCAACCTTTAGCTCCTTCTTCGTTCTTTGAAGAAACTAGTTCACTTGGTTTGCTAAACCTAGTGAACTAGAATGAGTAGAGAAGAAATAGAATGGGATTTTATCTATGGTTCTTGATTCTCAACTCATGAGACAAGAGAACCATAGATCAAGAGAGGGAGCAAGAGGTTGAGGGTGAGAGCAAAAGGAGAGCTCAAGAACAAGAGAGAGAATGAGCAAGAAAGAATGAGGCTCTCTTTTGTCTTTCACCCTCTCATAATCCAAAGTCATGATAACTCATCATACTAACAAAAGTCTTATGTGATGGTTGAAGCAACCATAACCATATCATTTCATGCACTCATTTTGCACAAATGAGCAAGCAAACAAAAGTCTTTGCCATGAAATGATGGCTATGGTTATCATGATGGTCAACTAGTCAAGCCTAGTCAACCGGTCAACAAGTCAACAAAAGTCAACAAGTCAACAAAGTCAACAAGTCAACAAAAGTCAACAAGTCAACAAAGTCAACAACCATATCACCATAATACTTAATTAATATAACAGTTAATCACATATCATATTATCATTAGGGTTGAGCAAAAAGTCAAATAGTCAACGGTCAACTGTCAACAACCCTAACGAGAATCCACTGCCTCTGTCTCCCTGTCAACTGTGCATACACACCCGCATCCGCGTTCCGAGGAACACGAATGCACACTGGATAAATCCAATCCCATAAGGTACACTAGGATCTGGCTTAAACCAAAGCCCGCTAGTGTAAACTGTCCGGACACTGTACGCGCACAAGTGCACGGATGTGACCGAACCCTGTCGCAAAACCATGCGACCAGTCGCAATACCATGCGACCTCTACTCTTTTGCCTAAAGGCGAAAAGCTTTCTGTGTGGGACTCTAAAGACTCGACACTACGCTGGCAGTGGGTTTAACCACAGACCGCAAGCGGCACTAGCTGTGCGTAACGGTCCCCAGGTAGTGCCGACAAGAAGACCGACGAGGCGAAACCCATCTGAACTCCTACTGAGCCTGAGTGTGACATTCTCCGTACAGTCCGGTCTGTTCGTCTGATACATCGCATGGCGGGCCTAGGGGGCGGTAAACGTCAGTCCCCCAATAGCGGTACAAGTCGTGCCGGAGCGAAGCCCAAAACACCCTGAGATAACACTGGAAACCTACCAGTATATCTCGTTTGCCCTGGCCAGGGACTACTCGTGTAATGGCTCTCCTAGACACAGCGCGATGTCAACCCCCAATACCGGGAGAGACGAATCCTGTCTAACCGTCACTGCCTCCAAGTGCTTCGGGACTGCACCCAACCACTACCTGTTTGCACGACTCCTTTGAGCCGTGGTAGGGTAGTGATCAAAGTACAGTGGGAACACACTTGAGGCGAAGTGACAGTGTCAAGTCAGCGGACTAAGCTGTACTCATGTCACCTGGGAACTGATAACTGACGATAGGTATAATACCAACTAGTCAGTTCCCGACGAGTCCTGTCCAGTGTACCCGTAACCTAACGAGCACCCGCATACTATCTCAAGTACGACGTACTGACGGCTGTGGGACAGACCGTCTCCCACACTGGGATGAGAAGCGCATGCGCTGGTCTACTCCGGAGTATCGATGCCCTGTCTCGATAGTCCTGCGACCAGGGACCTGCATAAGGATGTGCTTATAGATTACCCAGCCCCACTAGTGTGACGGCCATCACATCGCTGGTAATCAAGCAAAGATCCTAAGGGCTCTACTAATATGTATAGGCGATATACAAAAATAAACACATGTACACATTGAAGTAGAAACAAACCAAGTAGCATACTACTATTTTGAGCAAGATTGTCAATACAAGGTGAATATCCCAAGCTTCCATTAAGTAATATACATACTAGTATGATACAGTAATGGCCTCTAGGGCATATACACTAACAATGAAGTGGCATTTCTCCCAGTTCAAAGTGAGATTCTTGTCCTTACATCGGGTAAGGACAGCGTCAAGATGCAGCAAACACTCGTTGAAGGAATCTCCGAAGATGGAGAAATCATCCATGAAAATCTCCAGAAATTTTTCCACCATGTCTGAGAAAATTCCCATCATACACCGCTGGAAGGTAGCGGGCGCATTGCATAACCCAAAGGGCATGCGACGATATGCAAACGTGCCGAAAGGACAAGTGAATGTGGTCTTGTCCTGGTCTTTTTCGGCGATGGGAATTTGATTGTAGCCGGAGTAGCCATCAAGAAAGCAGTAGTACTCGTGTCCGTCCAATCGTTCAAGCATCTGGTCAATGAAGGGTAGCGGAAAGTGGTCTTTCCGCATTGCGGCGTTGAGTTTTCTGTAATCAATGCAAACTCGCCACCCAGTTTGGGTGCGAGTAGGGATTAACTCGTTCGCCTCGTTAGTGATGACCGTGATGCCCGACTTCTTGGGGACAACATGAATGGGGCTAACCCACTGGCTATCAGAGATAGGGTAAATGATACCACTATCTAGACATTTTACGATCTCCTTCTTCACAGCCTCTTTCATGACTGGATTGAGACGTCTTTGTGGATCCCGGGCTGGTTTGGCATCATCCATCAGATGAATGTGATGCTCAACGATCAGGGGACTAATCCCCTTGATGTCCGCCATGGACCAGCCAAAAGCTTTCCTGTTGCTGTGCAAGACCGCGAGAAGGGCTTTCTCTTGCTCGGGAGCTAGAGAAGCCGAGATGATGACAGGGAGGGTCTCGTTCTCACCTAAGTAGGCGTACTTAAGGTGGGACGGCAAAGGCTTGAGTTCGAGCGTTGGAGGTGAAACGATGGAAGGCAAGACTGGTGCAAAGGTCTCGAACTCAAAGGACTCCAGCAAAGGTTCAAAGCGAGTGTAAGCAACCGAGTTGGATGGTTCAGGTAACTCATTCGGAAAATCGAAGGATTCAAACTCGGGTTGTGCGCGGCTAAGGTCGTTTGAAAACGTGAAACACTCGTATTCGTTGTCGGGCGCAGAAACAGCAGCAGGTTCGAAGAGAAACGCACTAGTGGCGTCAAGATTATCGTGATCAAACAGAAACTCCTCGAATTCACACTCTTCTGGGGTGATCTCCTGGATCGAGCAGACGTCCAGTATATGAGCATTAGGTTCGGCGGGCTGATTCCCCAACCTAAAAATGTTGAGTTCAATCGTCATATTTCCAAAAGAGAGGTTCATTGAACCGTTGCGACAATTGATCACAGCATTTGAGGTTGCGAGAAATGGTCGACCGAGTATCACCGGAATCTGATTCCGGGGGTTAGCTACAGGCTGTGTGTCTAATACAATGAAGTCAACGGGGAATATGAAGTCCCCGACTCTTATCAACACATCCTCTAGCTCACCCCTAGGATGGGTGATCGATCGGTCGGCCATTTGGAGAGTGCAGTGCGTGGGTTTCAGCTCTCCGACGCCTAATTGCTCGTATACTGAATAAGGAAGCAGGTTAACACTGGCACCAAGATCTAATAGTGCGCGGTTGATGTTCTTATCCCCAATAGTAATTGAAATCGTAGGACAGCGAGGGTCCTTCCGTTTTTGTGGTAAAGATTGGGTAAGGGCATCACTCACAGCACTAGCCAAGAAAACTTTCTTGGGTACCTGAGACTTCCTCTTTTTCGTGCACAAGTCCTTTAAGATTTTCGCGTAGGATGGGACTTGTTGGACAGCATCTAAAAGAGGAATGTTAATGTTAACCTGCTTAAATAACTCCAGAATCTTCTCCATCTGAGGATTTTGTTTATTAGACCTCAACCGGTTTGGAAATGGAACATTTTGAAAATTGGTTGAGTCTAATGCTGGAGGAGAAGATTGTGGAGTTGGAACGGATCCCAGAATAGGTGTCTTCGTGGAGTGAGAAGTGGGTCCGTTCAGAGCAGAAGAAGAGGGAGGGGAGCCTTGTGAAGGACGAAGAATAGGCTCAGAAGACGAAGAAGAAGAAGAAGAAGAAGAAGAAGCGGCCGGGGTGTCATCGTTGATCCGTTTGCCAATGTTGTTTTGCAGCATCCTCCCCGATCTCAGTGTAGTCACGGCACTCACATTATGGTTTTGTTGTTCAAGAGCAACATGTGCATTATGTGGGTGACCGGGATTTGGATGTGGCTGGGACGGGAGCTTCCCCTTTTCTCGCTCGCTTAAGGCCGCGTTCAGCTGTGCAATCTGGGCCTCGATGGTCTTGATGCTTTGCCCGTGTGCGGCAATGTGTTGCACTAAAGATTGAATTGAAGACCGGATGTTGGCGGTGGACTGAGTCGACTGTTTAACGAACGCCTCCAGACTTCGCTCGAGCGAGGAAACCTTATCGTTATTTGACGGAACAAAGTTGTTGGGTGGAAAAGAGTTGTTGGGTGCAAAGTTGTTCGTCTGATTTTGGAAAGGTTGGGGTTGGAAAGGTTGCTGATATTGATGTTGAGTTTGTTGTTGCGCTTGTTGTTGCGGTGGAGGGGCCCTTTGGAAATTGTTGCCCTGGAATTGATTCTGATTCTGATTCCAGGCGAAATTGGGGTGGTTCCTCCAACCGGGATTGTAGGTGGAAGAGTATGGATCATTCCTCGGTCTTTGCTGGAAGGCAGCATTAACCTGATCCTGTCCTTGCGAGGGTGGATTGTAAGGACACTCTTCGGTCAAGTGGGAAGGATCGGAACAACAAGGGCAAATGGTTCGAAGGGGGAGAACAGGGGCAGGAGCAGAAAATTTGCTCTCTATCGCTTCAAGCTTTCTTGTTATTGCAGCCATTTCAGCTTTCATCGCAATAGAGACATCAAGTTGGTGGATTCCTACCCTAGACTGACCGGTAGAAGTGGACGTAGAAGAAGAAGAAGTCGGTCTGGTGCTCTCCCACTGTAGCGTTTGCTCTGCAAGGTCGTCAAAGAACTGCCACGCTTCCTCGTCAGATTTCGATAGGAAGTGGCCCTGACAGATGGTTTCCAACAACTGCTTCGTTGCTGGGTTCAGTCCCTCGTATAAGGTTTGGCAGAGTTGCCATTTCTCTATACCGTGGTGAGGACACTGAACAAGAAGGTCTTTGTATCGGTCAAAGCACTTCCAGAAGGGTTCAGAAGGAAGCTGGGAGAATTGATTGATTTCGTTTCGAATCCTTGCGGTTTTATGATTCGGATAGAACTTTTTGAGAAACGCTTTAACAAACTCGTCCCAGCTGGTGATTGAGTGGGAAGCGGTGCTATACAGCCATTTTTCAGCAAGATCGCATAAAGTGAACGGAATGACCCGTAGACGTATAGCATCGTCCGACAGCTAGGTGGTTTTCATCATGGCACAGACGTTTTGAAATTTATTGATGAAGATATAGGCATCTTCAGATTCAAGCCCATGAAAACGTGGAAGCATGTTGATGAAGTGGGGCTTAATTTCAAAGTTGTCCCCATTGGCCGGAGGAAGAGAAAGGCAGGTGGGAAGTGCAGAACGGGTGGGATAGAAACGATCCTGGAGCGCGATTCGCTGCGGCGCTACAACAGGCGAAGGTGGTGGGAGATTGGTCTCCGTAGGAGGTGGAGCCAATCCAGCGGTGGTCAAAGAGATGTTCGGATTAAATCCTGACATCGCGGAAGAAAAGGTTGGTGAAGGTGAAGGTGAAGGTGAAGATGTATGAACAGAATTCCGGTCAACGTCGGAGTTGGCCGGCAAAGGAAGGGGTGAAAGAGGAGTGGATGGAGTATCGACTTCGGAGTCGATCGCGTAGTCGGTAGCGACTAACGTAACGCGGACTAGACGGGCGCTAGTGTCCCGAGTCCAAGCGGGCATACACTAAACGAGTTTAGTATAGTCAAAGCGGAGAAGGTGAGGGTAAGAAAACGTCAATGGAGAAAGGCGATGGGTGGTGGGTGAAAATGGCTTTGGCGACAAAAGGGCAAGTTTTTCTAAAAGTTTTTGAATTTTTTTTTTGTGTAGAAAGAGATTTACAGAAATATGTACGGAAATACGGCTTAAGCAATCACAAACAAGATATGCACAATCACACCTAGATTTAGGGTAACCTAGGTCTACTAGACCTGCTCCTGAACTTGATTGTCGAAGTTAAACAGTGCCGAGAAACGGGCATAAAAATACACTGATCACGAGGCCAGGTAAGTGCAGAGATAAGGGGAGGTTGTCCAACGCTTTCGCGAAGTTCCTTAATTAAATAACCCTTTCTCTTTCGGCGGTTGCGCCTTTAACACTTTCCTAGACACCCCGTAAACAATATACCGTTAAGCGAGGTTCTAAACACGGTTTATCTTCTCCTAATGAGCGCGAAGTCCTTAGGGCTGAAGTCTAGTATTTTTTAATTTACAATTGACAATGCATATGCTTTAGTGATTTTTGGGGTCCTGGGAAGGGTGATGAAATCCCCACCCAATCTGGATTGGTTTCAAGCCCCTTAAGTCCGTATTAAAGAAATGCAAAGCAGTAACAAATCAACTGCAAACAATTTTTTATTTGCGGCGCAAAGAATCCTGCACAAGAACAGTCTATTGGAAGGGGAGAAGAGTTTGCGCAAAGAAATCTGCAGAAAACACAGTTCAGTGGAGTTCAGAGGAGTGGAGAGGAGAGAGAGACTCACCAGAAAGAAAATTGCACCCTGAAGGCACTAAATGGCCGCGGATCCGCGGCCTAAGCTTGCTTATGCCGCGGTTCCGCGGCAGTACTGGGGATTTGGGGCTCTGGGAAAATTGGGTGACCTTCTGTGGCTGTCCTCTTCTTGTCTGGATGTACTGAATTTTTATTTACTCACTGTAACTGCTCCAGATTTTGACAGTAGACCGTATGCGTCGTTTTGTCTGTCGCGGTGTAGCCGCGAAATGTGGGTCTATCTTCCCACGTCTTTGGCACTGTACTTGAACTCCGTATTTTCAATGTCTTGGCCACTGAACTCGAACCTTGTATTTTCCTGCACACTTGCACAAAAGCTAATCAAAAATAACAAGATGATTTTTTTTACAAAGTAATTTTTTTTTGTTTTGTTTTTCGGTTATATTCACAAATTAACCCGAAATTACACAAGGAAATAAACTACCGTCTCCCCGGCAACGGCGCCATTTGATTGTTAGCGATTCTTCGTGTTCAAGTTTTAGTTCAAATACCGCAATCAAGACGGTTTCGCTTGTAGCTAGCCGGTTGAGTACGGGTCGTCCGCAGGGAGATGGGAGTCTTTTTCTATGTGCTTTAACGAGTTAAGTCCGGTTTTTCAGATTTTGTTGTGGTTATCTAAGTGTTAAGTTGATGTTTTAAAGAGAGCTTGTTAGGGTTAGTATTAGGTTAGTTTGAGTTAGGAGTCTCCATATCTTTCGTTGCCCCTCTTAATATCGGTGTTACGGTAATCGGCAACAACGTGGATTAGCACGACTAGGAAGGAACTTGCGAGTATAAGCTAGGCTTTCCAACGCATAAGTCCTTCCTTTTGGTGCTTGTCCGTCCGTTCTTGGCTCTTAGCCATAACCTCCGGTTAATTCAACCACAACCGGTCTCACTACGGAATCACCGCTATCATGTAGGATAGGGTGCCGTAAGGAGCGGATTGTGGTTCAATTAACGGGAGTCGATTTAAGCTGTTGGGCAAGGAAAGAGTGAGAGAGATTTCCTTCTCTCAAACTTCCCTTATCCTACCCTAACAAGTATGAACTACTCACACATCATGATACAGAAAAATAAAACAAAACAAAAGAGGAAGATAGAAAGAAGGAGATTAGAAGAATACGACTAGCTATTTGCGACCTCACCTTGGCGAGGATCGAGCGTAAGCATCATTGTCGTATTAAGGATAAAGAAAAAGAGAGAAGAAAGAAACAACAAGAAAATAACAACAACTACTTAACAAATTAAAATTACAACAATTAACAAGATAAAGAAACAAGCATGATAATAAATGGTTCTTCTTTATTCATCACTCTTCACTCATAAGCTCACTACAAGTTTCAATGGAGAAGAGGTGAGAAGAGGAAGAAGAAACACACTAAACTTAGCAAAATGAAAATACAAGAATGGACCCTTTCCTTCTCAAAGTTCTGAGCTATTTATAGGCTGGAGAATAGAAACCTAGGGCAACCACCAGAACACATCTGAAATGACAAAAATACCCCTTGAAAAGTTTTGCCTGCCGCCACTATACGGCCGCGGATCCGCGGCCTAGACCCCCTATTGGCCGCGGATCCGCGGCCTTTTTGATGAATTGGATCTTGGGCTTTTTGGTGGCACCCTGGTTTGATGTACTCTTCAATCTGGTACATGTGTTTTCTGAAAATACCTCCATATTTCTTCCAGAATTTCTGTTGAGGGAAAGGTGGACTTTTTGTCAAGATTTGGCATGATTGCCTCGAGCTCCGCGTAGATTTCTTGGAACTTGTTGTTGCCATTGAGCCTTGTGCATGAAGGTGACAATCGATTTGCCATTTTGTCTTCCTAAACTGGTATCTGGCAACATACGGATGAAGAGCGGAGACCGTGTTTTATCTGTGGTTGGCAGGAACCCGGATTTTGTCGTGTTTTCCATGAATTCCACCGTTTTAGAACCGAGAACCTGTATCCTGCAATTGACTAGCAAACACGGCTCAAGAGTATCTACCGATATGCAATGTGATAAAAATTGGGCGGTATGAAAATGCAAAAATCTGATATGAACAGACTGCACCCAACTACTACCTGTTTACACGACTTCTTTGAGCCGTGGTAGGGTAGTAATCAAAGTACAGTGGGAACAAACTCGAGGCGAAGTGACAGTGTCAAGTCAGCGGACTAAGCTGTACTCATGTCACCTAAGAACTGATAACTGACGATAGGTATAATACCAACCAACAGTTCCCGACGAGTCCTGTCCAGTGTACTCGTAACCTAACGAGCACCCGCATACTATCTCAAGTACGACGTACTGACGGCTGTGGGACAGACCGTCTCCTACGCTGGGATGAGAAGCGCATACGCTAGTCTACTCCGGAGTATCGATGCCCTGTCTCGATAGTCCTACGACTAAGGACCTGTATAAGTATGTGCTTATGGATTACCCAGCCCCCACGAGTGTGAGTGCCATCACAACGACGGTAATCAAGCAAAGATCCTAAGGGCTCTACTAATATGTATATAAGCGATATGCTAAAAGAAACACATGCACATATTAAAGCAAAGACAAACCAAGTAGCATACTACCATTTCGAGCAAGATTGTATATACAACTGTGAATATCCCAAGCTTCCATCAAGTAATATACATACTAGTATGATACAGTAATGGCCTCTAGGGCATATACACTAACAATCTCCCACATGCACTAAGGCCATGTACTGGCGTATCGAAGACCTATCATCTCGATCAGCTGCTCGAACTGAGTCTTGGGTAAGGCCTTCGTGAATGGATCTGCAGTGTTATCTTCTGAAGCAACCCTCCGAACCTCAATCTCTTGGCGATCCACAATCTCCCTGATCAGGTGATACCGCCTCAAGATGTGTCTGGATTTCTGATGGGACCTGGGTTTCTTTGCTAAAGCTATAGCCCCGTTGTTGTCGCAATACAAAGGTATTGGATCAACAATGGACGGAACCACCTGAAGTTCTTTCAAGAACTTCCTCATCCAGACAGCTTCTTTTACGGCATCAGATGCAGCGATATATTCCGCTTCCATAGTCGAGTCAGCAACGGTTTCCTGTTTGGAGCTCTTCCAACACACCGCCCCTCCATTGAGGGTGAAGACAAAACCCGACATGGACTTGGAATCATCCTTGTCACTCTGGAAGCTGGAGTCAGCAAAAGCCTCAATCTGGAAGTCTTTTCCGTCATACACTAAGAACATCTCCTTAGTCCTCCTCAAGTACTTGAGAATGTTCTTTACCGCTATCCAATGTTTCTCCCCAGGGTTTGACTGATACCTGCTTACCACACTCAGTGCATAAGCCACATTTGGTCTGGTACACAACATCGCATACATTATAGAGCCTACCGCAGAAGCGTAGGGTATAATAGACATGTGATCCCTCTCCAAATCAGTCTTGGGAGACATCTCTTTGGAGAGGGTGATCCCGTGACAAGCCGGTAGATTACCGCGCTTGGAATCTTCCATACTGAATCTTTTCAGTATGGTGTCGATGTACATGTACTGTGAGAGTCTTAAAATCCTATTGGATCTGTCACGGTAGATCCGGATACCCAGAATGTATGAGGCATCACCCAGGTCTTTCATGGAGAACCTGTATGATAAGAACCCTTTGACAGATTGTAGCATAGGAATGTCATTTCCTATTAAGAGAATGTCATCCACGTATAAAATGAGGAATACTACAGTTCTCGCTATAAATCTACAATAGATGTATGGTTCATCTGGATTTTTGATAAAGCCAAATTCCTTCACCGTCTCATCAATACAGATGTTTCAACTCCGTGATGCCTGCTTTAGTCCATAAATGGACTTAAGAAACTTGCACACCTTTCCGCTGCTCCCACTCTGAATGAAACCCTCTGGCTGGTCCATATAGACACACTCCTCTAAATTTCCATTTAGAAAAGCGGTCTTTACGTCCATCTGCCAAATCTCATAATCGTGGAAGGCAGCAATGGCAAGAAGGATCCGAATGGATTTCAGCATAGCTACTGGAGAAAAGGTTTCATCATAGTCCAAACCAGGTCGCTGACGAAAACCCTTTGCAACCAGTCTAGCTTTATAGGTCCCAACCTGTTCATCTACACCAATCTTCCTTTTGAAGATCCACTTGCATCCTACGGGTTTTACCCCATCTGGAGCAATGTCCAACGTCCATACTTTGTTGGTGTACATGGACTCTATTTCGGTCCGCATTGCATCCAGCCATTTTACTGAGTCAATGCTCTGAATGGCTTGCTCGAAGCTAGTTGGCTCATCACAATCTATGATGCTATCCTCTCTATCCCCGTCTATGAGAAAACCGTAGTATCTCTCGGCCGGATGAGACTGCCTACTACTCATGCGGAGTGGCGTGGGAATGTCCTGATCTTTCGAACCCTCTGGTTCTACTAAACTTTCAGTAATAGGTCGTAGTTCTGGAATTTCTTCCAGTTCTATTGCGCTTCCACTTATTTCTTTTTCTAAGAACTGGTGTTCAAGAAAGTGGGCATGGCGAGAAACAAAAACCTTTTGTTCCTCTTCGCAATAGAAGAAATATCCCTTGGAGTTCTTTGGATATCCCACAAACTTGCACTGTACTGAGCGTGCCTCGAGCTTGTCCGCATGCTGCTTTTTGACGAAAGCTGGACATCCCCATGTCTTAATGTGATTAAGATAGGGTCTCTTCCCACACCACATCTGATATGGTGTAGTAGGCACAGTCTTAGTTGGAACTCGGTTCAAAAGGTATGCAGCTGATTCTAGTGCATGTAGGGTTCCTAGGCACTCTCAAGAGGTCTCACAAGGCATCAACCATGCCAATTTCAAATTTTACGGTGCCGAGAAACCCTAGACTAGATCGTTAACTAGAATTTTAGGCGACAAAGTGAAACTAGTTAACTACTTAACTAAAAGAAAGAGGCTACAACCTTTGTAGATCTGGTTCTCCACTTCCTTAACTCCACGTAGACGTCCTCTCGCTGTCCGTCTCGAATCCCGGACTCAAGCATCGGCTTCATCGAAGAAATGGGCGGGCAAGGTCGTCGGCTTCGTGCCGAAGATGATCTACGTCGAGGTTACACAAGATCAAGCACCAACTTCACCAAGTTGTGAAACTTGTGAAGTAAACACCCTATACTACTTGGCAAGAGGTAGAGGATGAAGAAATAGGAGGTGGGTTCACTTTAGAATTTGATTTCTCTCACTTTTGCTCAAGTTGCCATTGATGGACTTAAGCTTTTCTTAAAGAAGAAGATGATCAAGAAGAAGAAAGAATATGATAAGTGTCTTATTTAAAAAGAAACTAATATGAATACTTATCATATCCTAACCATAGTCAAGTGTAGAGAGTAAACTAGGGTTAGTAGGAATGGTTAGGGTTAAGGATGAGATAAGAATGGTGGACTTGTTCAAAGCTTCAAGAAGCTTCAACATATACAAACAAAATAAGCCACCATTCTCATTTATTTTCCAAAATGAATAAATAAATAAGTAAATAAACAAAGCCCTAACCATTCATATAACCATGGTTTAATCTTTACACAAACCCAAGTGAGCAAGTATCATCAAACATGATACAAACAAGTGCACAAAAATATATCACATATACAATGTGCATCAAGTGAGAAAATCCTTTTAAAATGAACCAATACTAGTTAATGCAAAGTAATATATCAAATATACTATTATACATTAAATCATTAAATCAACACTTGATTTAACGATCCGGTCATATCGCATATAACCGACTAGTATCCTATGTATCGGCTTATCGAATCAATCCTTGATTCGATATCTAGGTTATATCGCATATAACCAATCGATACATTCATCGCGAGAATAAAATACGGTATCATATACACACATTATTCTCGCCCCTGCACATATCTCATATGCGCCCCTATTTCGTTTCGCTTGAGCCAGGAAACCTCTGTGTAGGACTCTAAAGACTCGTCAATACTCCGGTAGCAGATGATGATCATATCAAGCACCCACAAGCCGCAAGCGGTCTGCTAAACGTAACGGCCATCCAGGTATTGAGCGATCAGAAGATCGACGAGCTAGCCCGCTCACACTCCTGTGAATCCAACCAGTAACACTTACCGTACAGTCCGGTCTGTTCGTCTGATATGTCGCATATCAAGTCTACGGGTGGTAAACGTCAGACCCCAATAACCGATAAGTCGTGCCGATGTGAGGCTCATAACGGGTCGAGAAACTACTGGTAACACATACCAGCAAATCTCTGATCAGCCCTGGCCAGGGACTTCCCTGTTAAGGCCAATCGAGCACAGCGCAACATCAACCCCCAATACCGGGAGAGACGAAACCCCTCCTATCGCTCATTGCCTCCATGTGATTCGGGACTGTACCCAAAGACCACCATTTTGCATGCCCTCATGGACGTGGTAAGGTGGAGATCAAAGCACAGTGGGAATCATACAAGACTCTATAACGATCTCGGGTCTACAGACTAACCTGCACAAGTGTCACCTGAGAACTTCCATCTGACGTGAGGTATAATACAATCTGGGAGTTCTCGACGAGTCCGTCCAGTGTACCCAGTGTCCACTGAGCACCCGTATACCATCTCTGATGTCAAACACCAATGGATATGGGATCATCCATCGCCCATCTCATGGGTCGAGAAGCGTATACGCTAGTCTACACTGGTATATCGATGCCCCGTCTCGATACACCCACGACTAGGGACCTTGAAGGATGTACTTATGGACTACCATGTCCCCACTAGTATGATCTGCATCATAGTCCAGGTAGTCAAGTACACATCCTAAGGGCTTTATCAACATGTAACTATAAGACAGTTTAAAGAGACAAGTGTACATGTTAAGATAAAGGGTAACCAGATAGCATACTATCATATCGAGCAAGAAAGTCATCTCTATATATGTCCAAGCATCCAATATAATATACATCATCTGTACAATACTGGCCTCTAGGGCATACATACAACTAACAATCTCCCACTTGCACTAGGGCCAGCTGCTGTAGTATCGCATACCGAGCATCCCGAAGAGTCTCTCAAACTGTATCTGGGGAATAGCCTTCGTGAGTGGATCCACCGTGTTGTTCTTCGTGTCAACCCTCCTGACCTCGATCTTCCGGCGATCAACTATCTCCCGGATCAGGTGATACCGCCTCAGAATATGCCTGGATCGCTGATGGGACCTGGGTTCCTTGGCCAAAGCCACCGCTCCATTGTTATCGCAATACAAAGGTATTGGATGCTCAATGGATTGAACCACTCCAAGTTCAGTAATGAACTTGTTGATCCAGACAGCCTCTTTAGCAGCATCGTTGGCAGCGATGTATTCAGCCTCCATCGTCGAGTCTGCCACGGTTTCCTGCTTGGAACTCTTCCAGCTAACCGCCCCTCCGTAAAGGGTAAAGACAAATCCCGACTGCGACTTAGAGTCGTCCTTATCACTCTGGAAGCTCGAATCGGTAAAGGACTCCACTTGGAGTTCTCCGTTACCATACACCAAGAGCATCTCTTTAGTCCTTCGTAAGTACTTGAGAATGCTCTTCACAGCTGTCCAGTGACTCTCTCCAGGATCAGCTTGATACCTGCTCACTATACTTAGTGAGTATGCTACATCGGGTCTGGTACATAGCATTGCATACATGATAGAGCCTACAGCCGAAGCATAGGGTATCCCTTGCATGCGAGCTCTCTCCAAATCAGTCTTGGGAGACATCTCTTTGGAGAGAGTGACTCCAGAGATCGCGGGCAAGTTCCCACGCTTGGATTCTTCCATACTAAACCTCTTTAGTATGGTGTCAATGTAGCTGGATTGGGACAATCCCAATATCCGTTTGGATCTATCTCTATAGATCCTAATTCCCAATATGCAGGAGGCATCACCAAGATCTTTCATCGAGAATCTTTGTGATAAGAAGAGCTTGACCGATTGCAGCATAGGAATATTATTTCCTATCAAGAGTATGTCGTCCACGTACAATACGAGGAAGACAACTTTACTCTCTGCCACCTTCTTGTAAATACAAGGTTCATCTGGGTTTTTGACGAAATCAAACTCTTTGATAACGACGTCAAAGAAGATGTTCCAACTCCGTGATGCTTGCTTTAATCCATAAATGGATTTAAGCAGCTTGCACACCTTCGCGCTGCTCCCACTATCTACGAAGCCCTCTGGCTGAGTCATGTACACGCACTCTTCTAAATCACCGTTTAGAAAGACGGTCTTAACATCCATTTGCCAGATTTCGTAGTCATGATATGCAGCGATGGCAAGCATGATTCGGATGGATTTAAGCATATCCACTGGAGAAAAGGTTTCGTCATAGTCCACACCTGGTCTTTGACGAAAACCCTTTGCTACAAGTCTAGCTTTGAAAGTCTCCACTTTCCCATCTACACCAAGTTTTTTCTTGAAGATCCACTTGCTCCCAATGGGTTTTACCCCTTCAGAAGCAACTTCCAAAGTCCATACTTTGTTGGTGTACATGGATTCCATCTCGGACCGCATAGCATCCAGCCATTTCACTGAGTCCCCACTCGTGATGGCCTGCTCGAAACTAGTCGGGTCATCATCTTCCATGATGCAATCCTCGCTTCCACCATCAATGAGAAAACCGTAGTATCTCTCAGGTGGACGAGAAACCCTACTAGATCGGCGGAGAGGCTGGGGTTCGTCGGGCACTACCGAATCTTCTGGTTCCACTAAATCTTCAGTTATAGTTTGTGTTTCTGGAACTTCTTCCAGTTCTACCTCAGAGCCACTAATCTCTTTTGCAAGAAATTTCTTTTCTAAAAAGGTGGCATGTTGAGCAATAAACACTTTTTGTTGTTCACTGTGGTAGAAAAAATATCCATTTGAATGTTTAGGATATCCCACAAACTTACATAGAACTGACCGTGCCTCGAGTTTGTCTGGATTTTCCCTTTTGACATAGGCCAGACAACCCCATATCTTAACTCGTTTAAGACATGGTCTCTTCCCACTCCATATCTCATATGGTGTGGTAGGTATAGATTTAGTTGGAACTTGATTCAATAGGTATGCTGCTGTCTCATGCGCATACCCCCAGAAGGAAATAGGTAACTCAGCTGTACTCATCATAGAGCGCACCATATCTAATATGGTGCGATTCCTCCGCTCCGATACACCGTTGTGCTATGGTGTATAAGGAGGAGTAAGCTGAGAGAGAATCCCATTCTCTTTTAGATAATCTAGGAACTCATTGCTTAAGTATTCTCCTCCTCGATCAGATCGAAGGATCTTAATACTTTTGCCTGTTTGTTTTTCTACTTCGTGCTTATATTCTCTGAATTTCTCCAAAGCTTCAGACTTGTGTTTCATCAGGAACACATGTCCGAATCTAGAGAGATCGTCAGTGAATGTAATGAAGTAAGAAGAACCGTTCCTGGCATGCGTAGACATGGGACCGCATACATCACTATGTATCAGTCCTAAGAGTTCAGTAACTCTTTCTCCGTGTCCACTAAACGGAGCTTTGGTCATTTTTCCTTTGAGACATGAATGGCAAGTATCATAAGATGATAGTTCAAATGAATTCAAATAACCATCCTTATGTAACTTAGCTAGTCGTGTCTCATTGATATGGCCAAGTCTACAGTGCCACAAGAAGGATTCGTTCATTTCTGAGCTTTTCCTCTTGTGTGTGTTTTGTATATTGAAGACTGTATTTTGATTGAGAATGAATATGCCATTATGTAGCAAGCCTGATGCAATCAACTTTTGATCTAGGAATATGTTCATAACATTATCCTTTACTACAAAATTATATCCTTCTTTACTTAATAAAGAAACTGATATAATGTTGCACATCATGTTCGGTATATAATAGCACTCATTCAGGACTAGTGTATCACCATTTGGTAATACCAGGTGATATATGCCAACTGCTTTGGCTGCAACATTTTCCCCATTCCCTACTTGAACGGAATGATCACCTTTTCCCAGTTCTCTACCTTTCCGTAGCCCATGTAACTGCTTACATATGTAGGATCCTGATCCGGTATCTAATACCCAGGATGTAGGGTGAACTAAGAAACAGTTCTCAATAACAAACACACCCGAAGAAGGTGCATCATCATGCACGTTCTTCGTTTGGGCGGCGTGAGAATCTAGATATTCTCCTGTTTCCTGTTCAGTCTTATAACTCTTATAAGAAAGAACGGGTCCAACGTTCCCCTGCTCAATATAATAAGCGGGTTCAGTCAATACATCCATATTATTATCTTTATTAGGGCATGACATGGTCGCTACCTGGAGAGAGAGAGAAGAAAACACTTTAGCGTATGCTCGTGCAAGATCAGATTGGTTATTATCTTATCTAATCAGGATGGCTCCCACTGGTTTTTATCAAATCTTCCTTCAAACCCTAAAAGGAAAGATTAGCCGGGATTAATTACACACTACAAGTTCGCCAATCTTTCAGCCAGGTCAGTGTCGGTACTTTGAGGGAGGTCCCCCGTGCTTTCGCACGGACCTAATTACTGTAAACCTCATTTTCCCAGAGGCGTAACCCCGTTGACACCTTTCTACACACCTACTTGATCGGCTAATTGTAATGTGTAAAACTCTCCCAGGAGTAACTCTTACTCACAGCGGGTATCGGGATCCAACTATCTCATAGAAGGTATGCAATCTCATTGCAAATTTCAACACTTGAAATTCCCGATAATATTTTGCCCCTAGTGTGCCATGACCTTGACAGAGGTCAAAAAACCATAGTGCACTAGTCAAGTTCAACCCGTCATTTCTTGATTGAATCAAACCCACTCGCACGACCCTTGATAGAGGTCAACAAGGTCATACGACTACCCTAATCCAATCATATCACATGCTTTACAGATAATTACTAGTTAGCTACCGCACACTATGCCTTGACAGAGGTCAACAAACGCAGCACGAATACTAAATAGTCTTTATCTGAAATGACGGAGGGCTACGACAGGTTTTTCTGAAAACCTATTGCGTAATGAACTTGATATCATTGTAGAATCAAATGAAGTTTTGAAATGGAGTGATTTTGAGGCTTTTCTAGTTTTGCTAAAGGAGTCACTCCCGGTGAAGGGATCGTCGGTCCTTTCCTCGTCGAATAAGGTGCAGGGTATATCATATATACCGCTATGCAAAGCAGAAACTATAGAAGCAATCAAAAGTCAAACCGAGTGTGTAGCATCTGCCAGTTATTGCTAAAGGAGTCACTCCCGGTGAAGGGATCTCGGTCCTTTCCTCATCGAATAAGGTGCAGGGTATATCATATATACCGCTATGCAAAGCAAGAACTGTAGCTACCTATTTTGTTTAATATTTGATTCTACAACATCTTAGGTTTCTTTTCTTTCATTAATCACATTAATGAAGTCCCATCATTTAAATACCTAAACATCACAGATAAATACGACGTACACTTATGCCATCCGCATTCGCCTCGATGTCCCCTCGTGCACCGTTAGGTTAGGTAACTAACGGCAGAGCGGGGCAGGGCTAGCGCGGGTGCAAAACATAAGTAACGTCTATATAATATATCATATATACTATATACTGTATCTATCACAGAACATCACATGATCACATCACAGATAACGCAGCAGAAGAAACATATGAAACATTGGATATACTAGGACGTCCGTGTTTTCAATACGAGCCAGTATAAAACAGAGATTCCACGGTCGTGATGAATAGCCAATCCCACACCCCTAGACCCCTACGAGAGCGGCAAGCAACCCTACCAATTCTAGGGTTAGGAGACCCGGACTCGACTCCTCGAGTTGGTCTCCCACTGGACCCCAGAACCCGGTTACTTGTGCTCCCCTCCTTGGGTCTATCCTAATGCGGAAAAGTAAATAATATACAAAAGGTGACAACTTCCGCAACCTGGAAGTGCCCCAAATAAAAGAATATTACATACAAGTTTTTACATGAATGAAAATGAAAAACACTCATCTCACATAAAAACCCCCGGCTTTTCGAACACGACGTCCAATATAACATATCTAGCAACACATAACATCACATGTCATCAACGTAAGTAAGTATGCATACCCCAATTGTCGTTGACATATAGCAACGAAACCGGCGATATCACATATTACACTTACGGTCACAGAAAAGAAAGTGTAAAACTACAACTGTTGGAATCCGCAACCTCTTTAGACATCACATGCCTAATCAGTCATAAACCCCGCATTTTAGTCTCATTATCGAAAACTCTTTTCAATATTAAAATGAAACTAAACCGCTAGATTTATAACATTCATTCAGTTATCTCATAACTGTTTGTGAATTCCAATTATTGTATCCCATTCCGGATAAATAGAAAATATTAAACTTTCCGATCGAACATTCGAACACCCAAGTTTTCCCGAAACCGTTCAACACATGAAATAGGTTCAAAGACATTCACTTCATGCCTCAGTACCAACGGTCCAGTCGTAGAAGGGTCAAGCCAACGCCTCACATGTGGCACGCCGTACTGCCCCAAACCCGAAGGTTCAAAGGGCAGTTCAAGACGGTCACATAATCGAGTTAAGGTTTGTTGTCTTCTAGAGAGACCATCGCATTACTTGCACTACTTAGAACGTCCTTAAACCACAGAAAAATCCAACACTTGGAAATTTTCCGGCAGGGGAAAAGTTGGGTATTTATATCCGGTCGAACTTTTTAACATATTCAAAAATTATCCGGAAGCCACATAGACAAAATCTGATAATCCGATCGAATCATCGAACTCCCAAAACACACCAGAAAACTCAACTCTTGAGTGATATTTAAAAATACTCAGAGAACTCAGCACTGAATAAAGGGAGTTACTGTGCAAAATTGGATGGGTGACATCATCATACGGCCGCGGAACCGCCGCAGAAGCCATGCTTCTGCCGTGGTTCCGCCGCACTTTTGAGGAATCATGGACACGTGTTGCACAGTAATTCTTAGGATTCCCTGCTGATTTTTCTGCATATTTTTAATTTGGAAAAAACCCAGTTTTTGAAAAATGTCCAGAGAGCATGGAAAATTAGGGTTTCGATGTTCGATCGGGTTTCAAACGTCGTCTACACTTCGCCTAAGGCTCTAGCTAGGCTCTGATACCACTGTAGGGTTCCTAGACACTCTCAAGAGGTCTCACAAGGTATCAACCATGCCAATTTCAAATTTTACGGTGCCGAGAAACCCTAGACTAGATCGTTAACTAGAATTTTAGGCGACAAAGTGAAACTAGTTAACTACTTAACTAAAAGAAAGAGGCTACAGCCTTTGTAGATCCGGTTCTCCACTTCCTTAACTCCACGTAGATGTCCTCTCGCTGTCCGTCTCGAATCCCGGACTCAAGCATCGGCTTCATCGAAGAAATGAGCGGGCAAGGTCGTCGGCTTCGTGCCGAAGATGATCTACGTCGAGGTTACACAAGATCAAGCTCCAACTTCACCAAGTTGTGAAACTTGTGAAGTAAACACCCTATACTACTTGGCAAGAGGTAGAGGATGAAGAAATAGGAGGTGGGTTCACTTTAGAATTTGATTTCTCTCACTTTTGCTCAAGTTGCCATTGATGGACTTAAGCTTTTCTTGAAGAAGAAGATGATCAAGAAGAAGAAAGAATATGATAAGTGTCTTATTTAAAAAGAAACTAATATGAATACTTATCATATCCTAACCATAGTCAAGTGTAGAGAGTAAACTAGGGTTAGTAGGAATGGTTAGGGTTAAGGATGAGATAAGAATGGTGGACTTGTTCAAAGCTTCAAGAAGCTTCAACATATACAAACAAAATAAGCCACCATTCTCATTTATTTTCCAAAATGAATAAATAAATAAATAAGTAAATAAACAAAGCCCTAACCATTCATATAACCATGGTTTAATCTTTATACAAACCCAAGTGAGCAAGTATCATCAAACATGATACAAACAAGTGCACAAAAATATATCACATATACAATGTGCATCAAGTGAGAAAATGCTTTTAAAATGAACCAATACTAGTTAATGCAAAGTAATATATCAAATATACTATTATACATTAAATCATTAAATCAACACTTGATTTAACGATCCGGTCATATCGCATATAACCGACTACTATCCTATGTATCGGCTTATCGAATCAATCCTTGATTCGATATCTAGGTTATATCGCATATAACCAATCGATACATTCATCGCGAGAATAAAATACGGTATCACATACACGCATTATTCTCGCCCCTGCACATATCTCATATGCGCCCCTATTTCGTTTCGCTTGAGCCAGGAAACCTCTGTGTAGGACTCTAAAGACTCGTCAATACTCCGGTAGCAGATGATGATCATATCAAGCACCCACAAGCCGCAAGCGGTCTGCTAAACGTAACGGCCATCCGGGTATTGAGAGATCAGAAGATCGACGAGCTAGCCCGCTCACACTCTTGTGAATCCAACCAGTAACACTTACCGTACAGTCCGGTCTGTTCGTCTGATATGTCGCATATCAAGTCTAGGGGTGGTAAACGTCAGACCCCAATAACCGATAAGTCGTGCCGATGTGAGGCTCATAACGGGTCGAGAAACTACTGGTAACACTTACCAGCAAATCTCTGATCAGCCCTGGCCAGGGATTTCCCTATTACGGCCAATCGAGCACAGCGCAACAAAAACCCCCAATACCGGGAGAGACGAAACCCCTCCTATCGCTCATTGCCTCCATGTGACTCGGGACTGTACCCAAAGACCACCGTTTTGCACGCCCTCATGGACGTGGTAAGGTGGAGATCAAAGCACAGTGGTAATCACACAAGACTCTATGACGATCTCGGGTCTACAGACTAACCTGCACAAGTGTCACCTGAGAACTGCCATCTGACGTGAGGTATAATACCATCTGGAAGTTCTCGGCGAGTTCGTCCAGTGTACCCAGTCTCCACTGAGCACCCGTATACCATCTCTGATGTCAAACACCAATGGATATGGGATCATCCATCGCCCATCTCATGGGTCGAGAAGCGTATACGCTAGTCTACACTGGTATATCGATGCCCCATCTCGATACACCCACGACTAGAAACCTTGAAGGATGTACTTATGGACTACCATGTCTCCACTAGTATGATCTGCATCATAGTCCAGGTAGTCAAGTACACATCCTAAGGGCTTTACCAACATGTAACTATAAGACAGTTTAAAGAGACAAGTGTACATGTTAAGATAAAGGGTAACCAGATAGCATACTATCATATCGAGCAAGAAAGTCATCTCTATATATGTCCAAGCATCCAATATAATATACATCATCTGTACAATACTGGCCTCTAGGGCATACATACAACTAACAGTGCATATCCCCAGAACGATCGCGGCAACTCAGCATTACTCATCATGGACCGTACCATATCCAATAGGGTTCGGTTCCGTCTCTCTGATACACCGTTATGTTGCGGAGTGTATGAAGGAGTAAGCTGAGAGAGAATTCCATTCTTTTTTAAGTAACCCAGGAACTTGGCACTCAAGTATTCACCACCTCGATCAGATCTCAGTATCCTGATACTTTTTCCTGTTTGTTTTTCTACTTTCTATTTATATTCCTGGAATTTTTCAAAAGCCTCGGATTTATGTTTCATTAAGAAGACATATCCGTACCTTGAAAAGTCATCCGTAAAAGTAATGATGTAAGAATAACCGCTTCGTGCATGCGTAGACATTGGACCGCACACGTCGCTGTGTACGAGTCCCAAGAGTTCGCTCGCTCTTACTCCGTGTCCAGTGAACGGAGTCTTTGTCATCTTTCCTTTGAGACATGATTGACAAGTTGCATATGATTGATATTCGAACGGATCCAAATATCCTTCTGTATGTAACTTAGTCAACCTTCTCTCATTGATGTGACCCAGTCTACAATGCCATAAGAAAGTTTTATTGATTTCTGGAGACTTTCTTTTGTGTGTATTCTGGACATTGAAAATCTGTGGTTGGTTTAATACGTATATACCGTTGTTCAATGTACCTGACCCAATCAAAACTTGATTAAGGTGAATGTTCACTACATTACTTACAAATGCAAATTCATAACCTTCTTTAAATAATAAAGATACAGAAATGATATTACAAGTTGCATTTGGTACAAAATAACAACTACGCAAAACCAAAAAGTGTCCATCTGACAATCCCAGGTGATAGTCGCCCACGGCCTCAGCATCCATGCTAGCTCCGTTTGCAACTCTGAGGGTCATATCACCTGCCTTCAAAACCCTATGCTTTCTCAACCCCTGCAAAGAATTACAGATAAGAGATCCTGATCCGGTATCCAATACCCAGGAAGTAGAGTTTATTGATAGACAGTTTTCAATAACATACACACCTGAAGCTGAAGCCGCAACTCGCTTCAGATCCTGGGTTCTGGCTTTCCAAGACTTCCAATCCTGTTTCCAGTGTCCACTTTTATGACAGTAGAAGCATTCTTCCTTTCCCACCAGCTTTCCCGCTACCTTTGTTGCCTTTCCCTTTCCCTTCGTATCCACTTTACTGACACCGCCCCTTGGTTTGGCGGGGGCTTTCTTCTTCTTTCCCTTGGCTTTCGCCCTGGACCTAGAAGAGGAAGATCCTCCTACAAACAAAGTGGATGTCTCCCTACCTTTCTGTAGGGTGCCCTCAGCACTCCTCAACATGTTCAGAAGTTCGGAAAGTTCAACCTCCTTTCCTTGCATGTTGAAGTTAAGGATAAACTGGGCGTAAGTGGAAGGAAGGGATTGGAGAATCAAATCAGTGTAAAGTTCACTTTCCAACGTGGTCCCAAAGTCTGCGAGCTCCTCTATGTAGCCAATCATCTTAAGCACGTGTTCTGCTACCAATGATCCGATGGCCAATCTTGCCGAAAATAGCTTCTTCGACACTTAGTATCTGGCGATACGAGACTGCTCTCCATACAGTTCTTTTGTATGAAGAAATATGGATTCTAGGTCCATATTCTCATGCCTCCTCTGATGTTCGTTGTCCATAGAGGCAAGCACGAGGCATTTGGCCTTCGCGCAATCGATCTCCCATGTCTTACGAATTTCTACATCCGCGACGCTGGAGGTGGGACCTGGGACAGGGGGAGCTTTGGTGGTAAGGATATACCCCAACTTGTCGTAAGTGATTGCCATCTTGACATTCCTGAGCCAATCTTTGTAGTTTGGCCATGTCAGTATGTTTTTATCTAGTAATAACTTAAGTCCGGTCATGTTGAATGGTCGCTGCAATTAGGAGAGAGAAAAGAAACACTTTAGCATGATGCTCTAGCAAGTTTAGAGTGGTTTTTAGTTTGTCTAAACAGGATGGCTCCCACTGTCTCTCGAATCCCTCCTCAAATCATAAAGGAAGAATTAGTCGGGATTAATCTCACCGTACAATACTTGCTTAACCGTTCAGCCAGGCCAGTGTCGGTACTTCGAGGGAGGTTTTCCAACGCTTTCGCGAAGTTCCTTAATTAAGTAACCTCTTTTCCATGTGGGCGTAGCCCCGCTAATACCATTCTAGACACCTACTAGGTTTATAGCATTGATCGTTAAGTGAGAAATTTCCCGAGGAGTAGGATATACTCACAGTAGGATCGGGATCCAAATATGATCGCGTGATAAAACCGAAGGAATCCTACCAGAATCATCACACTCCAAATGGTATGCAGCACTAGCAAGTTTCAGTACTTATGAAACTCCCGATGTGGATTTTTGCCCCATGCTCTTATGACCTTGACTTTGGCCAAAATATCATAAGTCACATGTCAAGTTCTACCTGTCATTCTCCTAGTTAATTTGGACCCACCCGTACCTACCCTTGACTTTGGCCAAAATGGCAGCACGACTGTCCCAAACCAACGCATCTACATATGCTGCACATGAATACCCAATAGCTACCAATCACTATGCCTTGACTTTGGCCAAAATACATAGCTTGAATACTTTTTGACCATTCATGTGGAATGACGGAGGGCTACGAATGGTTTTGGCGAAACCGTGAACGTAGTGAACTTGATATAATCGATGGAACGAGATAGCTTTTAAAAGGAGTGGTTCAAGCTCCGCATTTAAAAGTTTAGTTTTGAAAAGAACCGAGTGGTTTTCAAAGTGTTCCAATTGACTTTTACTTTGTTTATTTTCTTGCATTAAACTTAATGCGTCCCATCATTTAAATTCTACCATTGCAGAAAACAACCAAAATATGGTGTACGCTTATGCCATCCGCATTCCCCACGGGGTCCCGTCATCACCCATTAGGTTACTTAACTAACGACAGAGCGGGGGCTGGACTAGCGCGGATGCAAAACATAAGCAACACCTAAATAGTTATCATATATATATATATATATAGCAATGATAGTCAATCCAGATCACAGATGAACACTTTGGTTATACTAGGAATCCGCGATTCGTTCGAGCCTGCAACGAAAAGCGGATTACACGGTCGCGATGAATAGCCAATACCCCACCCAAGACCCCTACGGGTGCGGCAAACTACCCGTCAAGTATCCGAAGCGAAGCAACCTCCCTCAACGACGTGAGTAGGCCATTCGGCACTTCGAGATACCCGGTAGTTTATGTACCCCACCATGGGTCTATCCTAGGAGCAAAAACAGTAAAAAGAAATTATACAATGACGGCTACAACCCCGACCCGGTTGTGCGGCCAAATAAATAATATTACATCAATTTACATATTACATGAATGAAAGAAAAAAGAAGCTCTCATCTCACATCCACCCCGGCTATTCATCCGCGACAATCCACCGAGTTCATATACACAAACCAATAAGCATTACAGATCACAGATATGTATAACCCCCACTAATCGACGTATAGCGATTAGCAGACGTTAAATACATATAAACATCACAGATATAACCTATAGTCAAAGTATAGTGAAGTTCGATCAAAAATACGGATTTATAGCCACCCCAAATACAAATTTCTATTCTGGAAAATCTGGGCTGAAATAAAATATCTTAAAAATCCCAAAACCATTACAGAAGAACACTGCAACAAACTCGGTCCAGAACCGAGTCAACGCGGCTGCGGTTCCGCGGCAAGAAGCATGTTCTTGCCGCGGAAACGCGGCTCTTTGAGCAGTTCACTGGATCGTCTTTGGTGAGTTTCGTAACAAAACCCTGAGCTGATTTTTGAAGTATGATTTATTATTTTTAGAGCAGAAAAAAAACAACAGAAACTTAGGGTTTTGATATTTTAGTTTTGCGATTTTTCCGATCGAACTTCTATACACTTTACTGACTAGCTAGTTTATGTTTAGTTAGGCTCTGATACCACTGTAAGTCCACGTTGCCCACCCCGGTGCTTGCGTGGAGGCGAAAAACGGTATAAAAATCGGATTTTTATCGAACTAGGCAACATGGACTAACTAAAGGAGGATCTTTGCTAAACAAAAACTAACTACAAGCTAACTAGTATTAGCTACATGGAAGAAAGGTTATACCTTGGGCTTTATGTCCTTCTCTCCTTGCTCCTTGGAGTGGAAGAAAGAGATCACCTTGTCGCGTTCTCTAGTCGAAGAAGGATCCACCCGAGAGCCTTAACCTTTGGCTTCAACTTCAAGCTAGAAGTAACTAAGATGCTAGAAGTGCTAATCCTAGAACCTTAGATGAGAGTAGAGATTACTTTAGAGAGGTTTTTCTTCAAGCTCATGTGTTTCTCAACTCATGAGAGGGGAGTGCTTGAGAGAGAGGAAGAGGAGGAGAGAGAATCAATATGATAGAATGAATAACAATAGTGAGCCATTCTCACTAATATGGGTGAATTATGAAATTAGATAATTAGCTAGATAATTGTCATGGTTAATCAAGACTTGACCATTATCATTTCATATTTAATGCAAATTGCAAGGATCAAAGAGCATCTTTTATATGAAATGATGATGGTCAAAATGTCAACCTAGGTCAACAAGTCAAGTATGGTCAAAAGGTCAACAACCCTAACCATGCACAATTATATTTAACTAATATCAATTATTCATAATACACACATAAGCATTAGGGTTAAGAAAATGACAATGGTCATTAACCGTAATCGAAGTCCTCTGCCTCTGTCTCAGTCAACTGTGCATACGCACCTGTATCCGTGATCCGAGGAACACGAATACAATGAGATAAGACCAATCCCAAATCATATACTAGGATCCGGCTTAAACCAAAGCCCGCTAGTATAAGCTGTCCGGACAGCAAACGTGCACAAGAGCGCGGATGTGAACGAACCCTGTCGCAAAACCATGCGACCTCTACTCATTTTGCCTAAAGGCGAATAACTCTCTGTGTGGGACTCTAAAGACTCGACACTACGCTGGCAGTGGGTTTAACCACAGACCGCAAGCAGCACTAGCTGTACGTAACGGTCCCCAGGTAGATGCCGATAAGAAGACTGACGAGGTGACCCCATCTGAACTCCGAGCATGAATGTGACAGTCTCCGTACAGTCCGGTCTGTTCGTCTGATACATCGCATGGCGGGCCTAGGGGCGGTAAACGTCAGTCCCCTAATAGCGGTACAAGTCATGTCGGAGTGTTTCCCAGAACACCCTGAGATAACACTGGAAACCTACCAGTATATCTCGCTTGCCCTGGCCAGGGACTACTTGTGTAATGGCTCTCCTGGACACAGCGCGATGTCATCCCCCAATACCGGGAGAGACGAATCCTGTCTAACCGTCACTGCCTCCAAGTGCTTTGGGACTGCACCCAATTACTACCTGTTTGCATGACTCCTTTGAGCCGTGGTAGGTTAGTAATCAAAGTACAGTGGGAACACACTCGAAGCGAAGTGACAGTGTCAAGTCAGCGGACTAAGCTGTACTCATGTCACCTGGGAACTGATAACTGACGATAGGTATAATACCAACCAACAGTTCCCGACGAGTCCTGTCTAGTGTACTCGTAACCTAACGAGCACCCGCATACTATCTCAAGTACGACGTACTGACGGCTGTGGGACAGACCGTCTCCCACGCTGGGATGAGAAGCGCATACGCTCGTCTACTCCGGAGTATCGATGCCATGTCTCGATAGTCCTACGACTAGGGACCTGTATAAGGATGTGCTTATAGATTACCCAGCCCCCACGAGTGTGAGCGCCATCACAATGCTGGTAATCAAGCAAAGATCCTAAGGGCTCTGCTAATATGTATATAAGCGATATGCTAAAAGAAACACATGCACATATTAAAGCGGAGACACACCAAGTAGCATACTACCATTTCGAGCAAGATTGTATATACAACTGTGAATATCCCAAACTTCCATCTAGTAATATACATGCTAGTATGATACAGTAATGGCCTCTAGGGCATATACACTAACAACTCGGACACGATGTTGGCAAGCCGACGTGTCCAAAATTGCTGTAGACTGAGTGTAGAATGCTATGCCTCAACGGTTAATGAAGTTGCCATTTTTTGGATGGAGGAAGGAGATGAGCTAGAGAATTTTGTGGCAAGCAAAAAATTGAGATCAACATTTTCCCCACCACCAAAATAAGTGGCCGGCCCTCATCTAAATGTGAGGAGGGAGAGAGAATAATGTAAGAAAGAGAATGGGTGATAATCATGAAGCATGTCACACCAAAGTCTCATCAAAAACCCATCACCAATCCCATCTCCATAAAGCAAGTAATGATGAACAAAAAGGAAGTCAAAGGATGCTTGAACTATCATGAACCCTCCACCACAAAAAACACCCTCCATTTTGCTAATTTGCACATTTGCAAATAAGCCCCTCCATGGAAAATTCAGCCAAGGAAAGAAAGAAAGGAAAATGGCCGAAACGAATTGCAAACTGGAAACTTCAAAAAAGTGATCCCGTAATAAATTACAGGAAAACCCCGCGACTATACATACATACCCGCATTTGTATTCCGACCGAATACAAATGCAATGAGACAAAATCTACACTGTATAATATTAGGATCCGGCTGAAACCAAAGCCCGCTATACGTCCGAACTATAACACGTGCACAAGTGCACGCGTACGTTCGAACCCTGCCATAAATCCATATGGCCTCTACAGCGTTTCGCCCGAAACTTGAGAAACTTTCTGTGGGGGACTCTAAAGACTCGTCAATACTTTGGCTGTGGATTAAACCACTAGCACATCAAAGGTATTAGCCATACGTAATGGGCTACCAAGTATTGACCAAAAGGGAGGTCGATGAGCGAACTCATCCTGACACCCTACTGAGCCTATCAGTGACAATATCCGTACAGTCCGGTCCGTTCGTCTATGAGCATCGCATGGTGGGCCTAGGGGGTTGGTAAAAGTCAGACCCCCAGAAGTGGTACAAGTCGTGTCGGAGTGTAGCCCAGAACACCCTGAGATACTACTGGAATACATACCAGTAAATCTCCTGCCTTGGCCAAGGACTTCGTGTAATGGCTCTCCTAGACACAGCACGATCTCACCCCCAATACCGGGAGAGACGAACCCCTGCCGATCCGCTCACTGCCTCCATGTGGCTCGGGACTGTACCCAACTAAAACCTGTTTGCACGATTCCTTTGAACCGTCGTAGGGTAGTAATCAAAGTACAGTGGGAACTCACACGAGACAAATGACGATCTCAGGTCGATGAACTAACCTGTACACATGTCACCAGGGAACTGCTATCTGACGTCAGGTATAATACCAAGTAGCATGTTCCCGGCGAGTCCTGTCCGGTGTACTCATAACCTAATGAGCACCTGTACACATCTTAGGTGATCCAACTGACACCAAAGGCTTGTGAGACCGGCCACCGCCCCTTATCGGGGTCTCGACTGTATACACTGGTCTACTAATGGAGTATCGATGCCCAGTCTCGAAACTCCCATGACTAAGGACCATTTAAGGATGTGCTTATAAACCCCAGCTCCCACGTATATGATCACCATCATACTGCTGGTCGTCAAGCAAGAATCCTAAGGGCACTATCAACGTGTAATAGCGTCCTGTAAGGTCACCTAAAGCAGTACATGATGATAAAGACAAAACATGGTAGCATACTATTCTCTATCAACATGCAATAGTGAACTATAATGTCACCTAAAGCATGTACACGATGATAAAGACAAACCAGATAGTATACAATCAACCTGAGTAAGATTGTCCTACCGGCATAGGTCCTCCCTCAATCATTGCAATCACGTTCCTGGGATCCAATAATTGACTCTGAGGGCACTATATCCAACAATCTCCCACTTGCACTCAAGGCTAATTATTGCGATGTCGCATACTCTCAGCCCGTGTGATACCGAACACCCAACTCCTCTACTAATCAGTCTCACAAAGCTCGTTTGCGAAACTATTGTGTTCGAGAAATAGCCTCAGCTAGTGGATCCGCCCTGATGTTTCTTTCTATGTCTCTCTTTATCTCAAGTTCGAGGAGAAAGCCATCTCCCGAAATGAGCAATACCTGTCTTAGAATATGTCTGGATATCTGATGGGACTTAGCTCATAAATGAACTCCAAATCCAAACTTCTTAGACTGTATCGTCAACTGAACTTAATCAGTATCCTGCACCATGCCTCCCTCAGTATCCCTTTGGACCACCTGTCCAAAATACTGCCCCTCGTCAGAGGGAAAACTATAACTCTGATAGCCACTCTGTCATCCAGGTCACCTTAGAAGCCTGGAATGATAACTGTCTCCTAAAAGAGGCTGTTGTTATCACATCCCTAGAACATTCACTTATGTTCTAAAACTGCTTCCGAATGTTTCTCCATGATTGGATCAATATCTTATTGCATCTACTGCAAAAAACAACATCTGGTGTGGTACTTGACATCTCATGATTGACTCAATTGCCTAAGCAAGTGATCTGCCAATCATGCACATCCCTCTCCCGTTTAGTCTGTAAGACACCTTTAGAGAGGGTGACTCCATCACCTGCAGGTACACTACCGTGCCAGGAGTCGTCCATTCTAAAAACCTTTAGAATGCTGTCTAAGTACCCTGATTGGGATATTTCCCAAATCTAGATCTAAAGCCATAGATCTAGCAACCAGAATGTCTGATATAATATCCATATCATATATGGAGAAACCACCGTGTGACAACCAAAGTATAACCGACCGTAGTATAGGAATTTCACTTCCTACTCTATGTATGTCATCCAAATACCAGGACATCACACCCTACTGCCTTCTTAACAGATCCATCCCCTATTCTGATGAAGTCAAGCCTATGACTACTACATCAGAAATAGATGATCTATCTCCGCTATATTTGCTTTAGTCTATAAATAGACACAAGCTACTTGTCTACTATGCCTCCGTTGCTCCCACTGACTACGACAACTCTCTGGCAGAGTCATATACAAGTACGCTTCTAAAGCCAGTTCAAGACGACGCTATACTCATCCTCCTACAGGGTCTTATAGCCTGGGACAACAGTAATGTCAAATCTGGGTAAACAAGAACCTCCCTGTCACCGTCTTTGAGCATACCGGAGTACCTCTCGGGTGCCTGAGGTTACCTACCATATCTGCAGAGTGGCTAAAAGAATGTCAATCCAGATTGAATCTTTAGGTTCTTATCAAATTTTCAGTAATCGTTTGCGGTTCTGGAATCACTTGCAGTTCTACCATACTCCCACTACCGTTTTATGAAAAAATCCATTTTGTTAAAACTGTGGCGAGTCAAGAACAATATCACTATTGATCTTTCAGATGGTAGAAAGTCAACCCTCGTCATAGCCCAGGTCAACCCACAAACCGCCATTACAGAAACGTGCCTTGAGTTATCCAGAGTCTGGTTTTAAGCATAAGCTGGAAAACTCCCCGTACCTTAACATTGTTAAGATATGAACCGTTCTATATCCAACATAGAAGCAGAGGCATTGATTTAATTGGAACCAGATTCAAATCATGCAGCTGTCTCCAGTGCATGTAAACTAAATGGAAGGAGGCCAATCAGCGTTACTCAACTTAGGAATGCATCCAGATATGAGTAACCTGAAAGAGAAGCAAGTTCTCATAATCATTACTATCAACTGAATACCATACACAAGTATCTACATCTTCGATCACCTTGAAGAATCCTGATAATTGCAACACTTGGTTCTCTACTTTATTCTTATACCTATAACTTCTCAAACTTGGACCATGTATTTCTACGAAAAACTTGTCTGAGAACTAGAGAAGTCACAAGTAAAAAGAATATAGTATGAGGACCAACCCCTCTGTCCTAATGGACACTGGACAACATACAATACTCTGTATAAGTCCGCTGTGTCTAATAACTCATTCCCTGTGTGTCGTAGGTTAAAAACTGTACTATGGTTATGAAGAATTACAACGCTGTTTAATGCTCCTTACCTAACTATCAACTGATATAGGTAAATGTCATCGACATAATTTCAAAAAGTTATATCTCACTTTATAAAAATAAACGTACAGATATATCAATTTGAAATTGGTGCATAACAACGGATATTCAAAACCAAATATTTGTCGTCCGGCAAACAACCCAGGTGATTTCCTCAAATATCACCAATTACAACGAATCCCGATATAATGAGGATGATCACCCAATTCCCAATAACTTACTCCCACTCATCATCTGTAAAACCATACAGATGTGAGAATCAAACCTGTTAAATACATACCCTGGAACAAGGACTAATTTGGGAAATCAGTTTTCTTTTAACAATACACAGTGAAACTGAAACATGTAAATGTTTCGAAGCGGTATCCGGGTATTCTTAGTAATGCCTCTTCCATTATCAGATTCACAACTGTAACCGTATACTTCTTTGCCATCTCTCCAAATCCCTTCATATGTCTTTAGTCATTACCTTCTGTACACCCTCTTAAGCTAAATGGTTTTCTTCCTTCCCTACCTTTCGGCACCAGCCTATGGATTGAAAGAAGACTATCCAATAAGCATAATGGGTGTACTGCTCTAATCCTAGGAGCACTCGCAACCTGAGAAAAGGTGAAGATAAAAGACAACCGAATAAACGTTATTCCTATTTCTCCTGAACCAGAATCCATCCCCGAACTGGAACAAGTTCCTTCGAGTTCGTATATAACCATACGATGGAGTATCCAATAGCTGTGGATCTTCGTAGTGATACGGAGTGTTCTGGAGAAATACAAAGGTGAAGTAGGAATGGCGATGAAATACTTGGTTTGGTCGTGAATAGCAGTCGCAGTTTACTTTGCCCTCTTTCTAATCCTTTATTTGTCTTAACTTATTACCTTCTGTACACCATCGTTAGGCTAATTGGTTTTCTTCATTCCTTACCGTTCGGCACCTGCCTATGGTTTGGAAGAAGACTATCCAATTAGCGTAATAGGTGTACCGTTCTAATCCAAGGAACACTCGCAACCAGAGAGAAGGTAAAAGGAAAAGACAACTGAATAGTACTATTCATTTTCTCCAGAACCGAAAATCATCTTTGAATCTGGAACAAGTTTCTTCGAGTTCGTATATAACTGTCACGACCCGAAGTTCGACTCGTGACCGGCACTTAACCACGCAACGTCTACAGGCGTAACGTGACTAAGTAAGCCGAAACCCAGAAATCAAAACCATGAAAAGTAGTGAGTGTTGAAAACTTGTGATTAAAACATTGGGAAAACCTTAAATAGTTTAATAATATCTTTAAAGTTTAAGTTATTATCTTAAAAATTTTGGCATCATTTCCTTTGTAAAAACTAACCCCGAAATCGGGTACTAAATTAGATATGAGTAAAAAAATGATATACAATGAAATAAAGCATCCCCAAACAGGAGCAATCACGCCCAACGGCGGAAACCATCACCATAAGAGTAATATACGACGCCGTAGTGAAGAAACAAGCAAAAATAAGTGAAGACAACAAGAAACATAAAACTGCATAATAAAGTCGGCTCACAACGAGCTCGACACCAGAGTACAAATAATATACATCATCGTCCTCACACCGGTCACTAAGTCAATACATATAAAGGTAGATGGAGAATATTAGATACAAAAGTGTGTACAGTGGAAATAAACAGATACCGCACAAAAACCTACCTATCAGCAAAAGGACTAGTATGCCAACTGCAATGGTATCTGTGTCAAAAGATGTACGAAAGCAGCCTGTCGCGACTACTCCGAGGGGAAACCTACAAATACTATGGCACAACGGGGGTGAGTTGCGAACTCGTGAATAGAGATAACAAATAAAGGAAATCGCGAGCATGCACGTACTGCGCTACTCTATCATATGCCAGCAGATGATATCTATATGAGATAAGCAGTATGTGCAATAATCATGCAAGTGCTCTATCAGGTAATATAACTATAGGATGAGATGCAAAATAATGAATCTTAGCATGGGAAATATAACATCTACACGGAATGTCAACGTGGAAAAATATAACCGGTGCCCATCAATGCACCCAGATCCCAGTAACTCGGGCGCCGGCACCCTCATCGGCCCTCAAATCCTGTAAATCTCAGAGAATCATGAATGCCCAACATCGGCACTCAAATATCATAAATACTCGTGTCCAGCATCGATACGCAAATCCTCATATATCGGGCTCCGTCAGTCCGGATCAGCCCACGGGCTCCGTCTGCGGTATCGGCCCTCGGCCCCGGCAGTACGGGTCATCCCATATCCATCTATCGACTCTGGTCAGTATCCTCCGGATAACCGCCAGGTCCAATCAGTCACCGGTAGGTACTCGCCACCCTTCCAGGCTCATCGTCTACTCCACGAAAAACATTTCTCGCCCCGGGGAACCATACCGGGTCCACCACGAACCCGTAAACGGATCATCCGACACCTCGAATCGGGTTTCAAGCACACGTCTCTGAACCGAGAAAACGCGTTGTGGACGCACCAAAATATCATATCAAGAGGAACCGGGTTTTCAAATATGCATATTTTCTTAAATAACTCCACGGCCCTCAAAACCAGAAATCATAGGAAATCCAAAACCAATATGTAAATCAACGCGATGTGATAGGTGCATCAAATTGTAATATAAGTAAAAGGGAGAAACCGCTTCTTAAAATAGTTTCAGTTTTTCAAAAGGCATCATGCGGCTCCCAGTTTCTACCAAAATCAACATATCCAGGTAGGTACGGTTTGAATATGCGTAAGTATGTAAATGAGTACGTGCACAAATATGAATCATCATATCGAATCATATATGAGATGAACTACAGTATAATGATCATGGCATTTGTATAGTGAGAGTGTCATGGCAATTACTAACGGTGTGTGTGTAACATAGAGATTTGTGCTCGTGCAACATGAACCGTTAGTAACAGTGCGGTGTTCTATCAATTCTAAGTTCGTATACGTATGGCAGGGAAAGCAGTATGCAACAAATAGTATCCATGAACAGTCAATGTATGTAAATGCAATATGCTGCTATAAGGTCCAATCAGCCCTGACGCATAACGCCATGAGGGCGATTTCCCGGTAGATGTTAAATCTACTCACCGTAGTCTCGCGCTAAGTGTAGCCGACGACTTGCTTCCCCTTCTTCGCGGCCTCCGTCGTACTCGCCTGCGAATCTAGAATTTCACCAATTATCACACATAAGCTCAAATCCATAAAAATAGGACATTAAAGCCAAACTAGTAACCCGCGTCGCGAACCAAGCGCGTGCGTGCGTGATACGTAGAAAACCCCAAACGCACACACGTATCACACGTGTAGCGATGGTTTAAATAAAATACGAAAAATAGGGTAATTGATCCCAGATTTTTCTACAGCAAGAATTAAATAAAATTGCACATACCATAGGTCTTAGAATACCAGCAAACACCTACAGAGCAAACCCCAAACCCCGTGCCCCCCATCTGGCCGCAAATTAGGGCCAGAACGAATTTTTCGGCGGCCAAGAGATGGAATCTGGGGTTCGTGTTCTATATATGGGATCAACACCTAATAACTATATTCCAGTTAACTCAGATTTATTCTGAAATCACTGGGTCAATAGCAGATTACAGGAAGCTAGAATTTGCTTTAAAACGATAAATTTTGCATCAAACAGAAACCTGGTGGTATTAAGCTAGGTTAACATGGCCCTAACAACACCTAATTAGATAGGCTAACTATCAAAATCACCACCATGCCAAAACATCCCATAACATACCATTTTAGCACTAAAACACGTAATTAATCACTAATCGTAGCTATAAACACACCAACTAAGCAAACTAAGATGTAGGGTTAAGAAATATACCCCACTCTCGACCCTAGGAAGCAGGAGGAAGGAGAAGAAGGGAACTTGGTGCTGATGTTGCTGCTGGAACTGCTGCTAATGCTGCTGGAGCTGCTTCTGCAGCTGCTGCTAATGAAGCTGCTTCTGCAGCTGCTGCTTCTGATGTTGCTGCTGCTCCTGATGCAGCTACTGCTGCTGTAGGAAAAGTGTGTGTGTGTGTATAAGTGAGTGAGAGTGAGAGAGAGATGTGAGAAAAATTGAAAGGCAAGAGAATAATAATCCCCAAGTCAAACCCCTCCTCTCTCTCTTCATTAAATGAAGCATGCTCAAACCATCATGACCTCTCTCTCTCTCTCTCACCTACTTGTCAACCCCTACACTAATTCAAATAATTTCCAAAATGTAATAAAATCCACCTTTAATTAAAATGAACCAATTAAACTTAATTCAAAGGGCTTAACCCACCATGTTTGCTAATCATGGTTTAGCCCATTTAAATCCTAGTTTGCATGCACATGTGTGTGCAAGCCTAGAAAAATTCTACTGAAATATTCATTAAATTTGATAAAATATTTGAAAACCAATTTGGTAAACTTTTTATTAAAAACCATTTATTTAAATACAATTCGCCACTAAACACATCCTAAGGTGTTACAATCTTCCCCCCTTAAAGATATTCGTCCCCGAATTTAAAAATATAAAGCTATGCATACCATCAAAGAGATGAGGGAACTTCTTCCGCATCTCGCCCTCGGCCTCCCAAGTGATCTCTTCGCCATTCGGGCTGCGCCAAAGCACCTTCACTGATGGCAAGACCTTCGATCTAAGTTTCTTCAGCTGCCGGTGCAATATCACGACTGGCTGCTCGGTGAACGAAAGATCGCGCTCGAGCCGAACGGTCTGATGCTGAATCATGTGTGAAGGGTCATGTAGGTATCTGCGAAGCATCGACACGTGGAACACGGGGTGAACATCTGGGAAATCGGGTGGAAGAGCCAAACGATAAGCTACTGCGCCCACACGCTCGAGGATCTTGAAGGGACCTATGAATCTGGGGCTAAGCTTCCCCTTCCGTCCAAACCTCATCACTTCCTTCATCGGAGAGACCCTCAGAAAAACGTGATCTACAACTGCGAACTATAATCTGCGGCGGCGCCTGTCAGCATACGATTTCTGCCTGCTCTGTGCTGTCCTCATCCTGTCTCGAATCAGCTGTATCTTCTCGGTCGTCTTCTATACGATCTGTGGCCCCAAAATACTGCTCTCACTGAGCTCTGTCCAACAGACGGGCGATCTACATCTCCTCCCATACAGAGCCTCGAATGGTGCCATCTGGATAGTGTTCTGGAAACTATTGTTGTAGGAGAACTCCACCAAGGGTAAATGATGATCCCAGCTACCACCAAAGTCTAAAACGCACGCTCGGAGCATGTCCTCGAGAGTCTGAATAGTCCGCTCTGACTGGCCGTCGGTCTGCGGATGAAATGCTGTGCTGAAACTCAAGCGTGTGTCCAACACCTCTTGAAGTCTCTGCCATAGTCGGCTGGTAAACTGGGTGCCTCTGTCGGACATGATACATGTCGGGACTCCATGCAGTCGTACTATCTCGTCGATGTATATCTGGGCATACTGAGCAAATCCGAACGTCGTCTTCACCGGCAGGAAGTGAGCCGCTTTCGTCAAACGATCCACGATCACCCAAATGGAGTCATACCCTCGTCTAGTCCTGGGTAGCCCCATAACGAAATCCATCAAAATCTGCTCCTATTTCCACTCCGGAATGGGTAATAGCTGTAGCTCTCCCGCGGGCCTCTGGTACTCGGCCTTGACTTGTTGACAAGTCAGGCATCTCGACACGAAATCTACGATGTCCATCTTCATTCCATCCCACCAGTAAACATCTCTCATATCATGGTACATCTTGGTGGATCCTGGATGAACACTGTATACCGATCGATGTGCCTCCTCAAGAATCTCACGCCGCAGTCCCTCAGCATCTGGTACGCAAAGTCTAGTCCCAAATCGCAGTATCCCCTGATCATCGATCACGAACTCGGAAAATCTACCCTGTCCAATCTGTGCCATGATCTCTGAACAACGGTCATCACTGTACTGTCCTTCATGTATACGGTCAAGCAACTGTGGGCGTGCACGAACATGCGCAAGCTATCCCCCGATCGACGTAAACTTGAACTGCACCCGGCTGTCGCATAAAATCTGCCAATCTTCCGATGACTGCCTCTGCACTGCGCTCAAACAAGATAGACTACCCCCGGGCCTCCTACTCAAAGCATCAGCCACTACATTAGCCTTGCCCGGGTGATACAGGATCTCGCAGTCGAAGTCCTTCACTAACTCCATCCATCGGCGCTGTCTAAGGTTCAGGTCTCGCTGCTGAAATATGTACTTTAAGCTCTTGTGATCAGTGAATATCTGGCACGACTCGCCGTATAGGTAATGTCGCCAGATTTTAAGTGCAAAGACCACTGCAGCCATCTCCAAATCGTGAGTTGGGTAGTTCTGTTCATGTTTCTTCAATTGTCGTGAAGCATACGCAATCACCCTGTCATGCTGCATTAATACGCACCCTAGCCCCACTCGAGAAGCATCACAATAGACCACAAATCCGCCTGACCATAAAGGCAATGATGACACCGGCGCCGTAGTCAGTCGAGTCCGTAGCTGCTGAAAACTGTGCTCACACTCCTCCGTCCAATCGAAAGTAACTCCCTTCCGGGTCAATCCGGTCAAAGGTGTAGCAATACGGGAGAAGTCCTGCATGAATCGCCTGTAGTAACCAGCCAACCCTAAGAAGCTGCGAATCTCCGTAACTGATATGGGTCTAGGCCAACGCTGAACGGCCTCGATCTTCCTCGGGTCTATACATATACCGTCCCGTGAAATCACGTGACCCAAGAAGTCTATGCTGTCCAGCCTGAATGCACAGTTGGAGATTTTCGCGTAAAGCTGGTGCTCCCTCAAGGTCTGCAGTGTGATCCGCAGGTGCTGCCCGTGCTCCTCTCTATTCCGGGAATACACGAAGATATCGTCAATGAATACGATGATGAACAGATCAAGATACGGCCGAAAAATACGGTTCATCAAGTCCATGAATGCTGCTGGTGCATTGGTGAGTCCGAACGACATCACCAAAAACTCATAATGGCCGTAGCGTGTGCGAAAAGCTGTCCTAGGAATGTCCTCCTGTCGAACTCACAGCTGATGATAGCCCGATCGTAAATCGATCCTCGAAAAATATCCTGCCCCCTGAAGCTGGTCGAACAAGTCGTCGATGCGTGGCAAAGGATACATGTTCCGCACTGTAACCATGTTTAGCTGGCGGTAGTCGATACACAAACGCAAACTGCCGTCCTTCTTCTTGACGAATAGGACTGGAGCACCCCAAGGAGAAACACTGGGTCGAATAAGTCCCTTATCCAGCAAATCATGCAACTGACCTTTCAATTCTCTAAGTTCCGTCGGGGCCATCCGATAAGGCGGTATGGAAATAGGCCTCGTACCGGGAATCAAGTCAATACAGAAGGCAATGTCGCGCTCAGGCGGTACCCCAGGAAGCTCGTCAGGGAATACATCAGGGAACTCGCTAACAACCGGAACCTGATCCAACGGAACCTCTGTAGCTCTAGTATCGCAAACATAGGCGAGAAATCCCTGACATCCCTTCCTCAAAAGCTGTCCAGCGTGAAAAGAAGAAATCAAACTGTGAGGGGCGGCACCATGGTCCCCCAGCACAACAAAAACCGACTCGCCGGGAAGATAAAATCTAACTGTCTTCTCACGGCAGTCCACAGATGCATAGCATGTGGCTAACCAATCCATGCCCAAAAGAACGTCGAAGTCCAACATCTCGAGAAGGATCAAGTCGACAGGCAACTCTTTCTCGCCAATACGGATGATACAGGATCGAAACACGTGCCTGGCAACAAACGACTCTCCCACAGGAGTGGTCACAACCAGCGGCTGATCAAGCAAACCGGACTCTCTACCCAAACTCGGCATAATGTGTGTGGATACGTACGAGTGCGTGGATCCGGGATCGAACAACACGTGTGCATCAACAGAACCTACTGGAAGGATACCTAAGACCACCGCATTGGACGCCTGTGCGTCCTGATGCGTCAAAGCAAAAACTCGCGCCTGTCCTCCACCTGTGACTGACTGTCCTCTGCCTCGGTCACCCCGTCCTCTCTGAACAAATCCTCCATGTCCACGACCTCTCTGAGCATGAGTCTGACGTGGAGCAACAGTAGGTACAACAGGCAACTCCCTCTGGGGTGGTGAAGGTGGTAAGGTGACATGCGATGCTGCTGCCTCCCTCCGGTGTATCTCAGGACAATCTCTAATGAGGTGGAGTAGACTGCCGCATCTAAAGCACCCCTGCGATGGCTGCGGACTCTCCCGTGGATATGAACTAAACATCTGGCCTCGTCCCGAATCTCTGCCACTCCTCGTACCCGAATGATACCTGTCGCGGCGTCTAAATGTCTATCTCCGTGCTGATGTACCAGTACAAACTCTCTTCGGCTCTGGAACTACCGAAGTCTCAGCAAGGCGCTCCTCAACTAATAGGTCCGCGTCTACAGCTGCTGCATATGTCTCGTAATGCTGTGCACTAATCGCAAGGAACAGTGGTGTAAGCAAGCCTCGGACAAATCTCTTGACTCGCATCTCCTCAGTAGCCACTAGGAACGGAGCATACACTGATAGTTCGGTGAACAACACATCATACTCTGCTACTGACATCTTCTGAGTCTGGCATAAGGACTCGAACCTGCGTGCTCTAGCATCTCTGACACTCAGTGGAAGAAAGCGGGCAAGGAATATCGTCACGAACTCTGCCCAGGTCATAGGAGGAAGACCTGTTGCTCTGCCCTTCTCGACCGATTCACACCATTTCTGCGCAAGACCTTCCAGGCGAAAGCTCGCGAACTCTACCCATCTCGCATCTGCGCTTCTGAGGGAACGGCATATCCGGGCTATCCTATCAATGAAGGACTATGGGTCCTCGGCGATATCGGTGCCTGTGAAGACCGGAGGCTTCAACCTCATGAACTCTGATAACGATACTGTAATCACCTCCATAGCTGCAGGGGCAACGGCCTGTACGGTAGGTACCATCACGGTCCCTGTGACGGGTGGAGCAACCTCTGGTCGCTGCGCTCGAAGTGTCTCAACAAGTGATCCCATCATCTGGCGCATCTCCTGCATACTGGACCCCACCGTCTGGCGCATCTCTTGCAAACCAGCCCTTAGCATGGTGATCTGATCTGTCATAGGAGGAACAGCCTGCTCGGGTACAACCGGTGTACTACCCGGATTAGTCCTCGTCTCGGACGAGTCAACTCGAATCTTGGCCCTCGCGGCCGCTCTCTGCGCCCTCGTAGTCTTTGGCAGCATAATGGCTGAAAAGAAAATAGGATTCGATAAGGATACGGAAATCGAATCGCATGAATGTATATACTCATGAAGTAAATTAAATCAATAAGTCCTAAGGCCGCTTAGGCGGAGCACCGTGTCGTGAGTATGCCCCGGAACATACGCACGCTACGCCACTCTGCTTCAGCCACCTACTCCATCATACCAGGGTCATCCTACACTCCAAAGGTAAAACCTACGCTCTTATACCAACTTTGTCACGACTCGAAGTTCGACTCGTGACAGGGACTAATCCACGCAACGTCTACAGGCGTAACATGACTAAGTAAGCCGGAACCCAGAAATCAAAACCATGAAAAGTAGTGTGTGTTGAAAACTTGTGATTAAAACATTGGGAAAACCTTAAATAGTTTAATAATATCTTTAAAGTTTAAGTTATTATCTTAAAAATTTTGGCATCATTTCCTTTGTAAAAGCTAACCCCGAAATCGGGTACTAAACAAGATATGATTAAAAAAAATGATATACAATGAAATAAAGCACCCCCAAATGGGAGCAATCACGCCCAACGGCGGAAACTGTCACCACCAGAGTAATATACGACGCCGTAGCGAAGAAACAAGCAAAAATAAGTGAAGACAACAAGAAACATAAAACTGTATAATAAAGTCGGCTCACAACGAGCTCGACACCAGAATACAAATAATATACATCATCGTCCTCACACTGGTCACTAAGTCAATACATATAAAGGTAGATGGAGAATACTATATACAAAAGTGTGTACAGTGGAAATAAACAGATACCGCACAAAAACCCACCTATCAGCAAACAGACTAGTATGCCAACTGCAATGGTATCTGTGTCAAAAGATGTACGAAAGCAGCCTGCTGCGACTACTCCGAGGGGCAACCTGCAAATACTGTGGCACAACGGGGTGAGTTGCCAATTCGTGAATATAGATAACATATAAAGGTAATCGCGAGTATGCACGTACTGCGCTACTCTATCATATGCCAGCAGATGATATCTATATGCAATATGCAATAATCATGCAAGTGCTCTATCAGGTAATATAACTACATGATGAGATGCAAAATAATGAATGTTGAGCATGGGAAATATAACATCTACACAGAATGTCAACGTGGAAAAATATAACCGGTACCCATCAATGCACCCAGATCCCAGTAACTCAGGCGCCGGCACCCTCATCGGCCCTCAAATCCTTTAAATCTCAGAGAATCACGAATGCCCAACATCGGCACTCAAATATCATAAATACTCGTGTCCAGCATCGACACGCAAATCCTCATATATCGGGCTCCGTCAGTCCGGATCAGCCCACGGGCTCCGTCTGCGTTATCGGACCTCGGCCCCGGCAAAACGGGTCATCCCGTATCCATCTATCGACTCTGGTCAGTATCCTCCGGATAACCGCCAGGTCCAATCAATCACCGTTAGGTACTCGCCACCCTGTCAGGCTCATCGTCTACTCCACGAAAAACATTTCTCACCCCGGGGAACCATACCGGGTCCACCATGAACCCGCAAACGGATCATCCAACTCCTCGAATCGGGTTTCAAGCACACGTATCAGAACCGAGAAAACGCATGGTGGACGCACCAAAATATCATATCAAGAGGTACCGGGTTTTCAAATAGTGTATATTTTCTAAAATAACTCCACGGCCCTCAAAACCAGAAATCACGGGAAATCCAAAACCATTATGTAAATCAACGCGATGTGATAGGTGCATCAAATCGTACTATACGTAAAAGGGAGAAACCGCTTCTTAAAATAGTTTCAGGTTTTCAAAAGGCATCATGCAGCTCCCAGTTTCTACCAAAATCAACATATCCAGATAGGTACGGTTTGAATATGCGTAAGTATGTAAATGAGTACGTGCACAAATATGAATCATCATATCGAATCATATGTGAGATGAACTACAGTATAATGATCATGGCATTTCTATAGTGAGAGTGTCATGGCAATTACTAACGGTGTGTGTGTAACATAGAGATTTGTGCTCGTGCAACATGAACCGTTAGTAACAGTGCGGTGTTCTATCAATTCTAAGTTCATATACGTATGGCAGGGAAAGCAGTATGCAACAAATAGTATCCATGAACAGTCAATGTTGTAGGGTCCCTAGGCACCCTAGTGAGGTCTCGCAAGGCATCGAACATGCCAATTTAAAAAATATAGGTGCCGAGAGACCCGACTACGGATCGTTTGCTAGAAATCTAGGCGAAAAACTAACTAGTTAACAATTAACTAATGGGAAAACGGAAATACAACCTTTGTAGATCCGGTGCTCCACCTCCATAGCTCCGCAACGAAGTCGTCTCCGCTGTCCAAAAGGAATCCGGGCTCTAGAGTCGGATTCGTCGGAGAAGAAGCGAGCTAGGTCGTCGATGTCCATGCCGAAGATGATCTACGTCGAGGCATCGCTAAATCAAGCTCCGACTTCACCAAGTCATGAAACTTGTGAAGAAAACACACTCTACTACTTGGCAAGAGGTAGAGGATGAAGAAATAGGAAGTGGGTAGACTTTAGAATTGGATTTCTCACTCATTTCATCAAGTTGCCATTGATGGTCAAGCTTTTCTTCAAAGAAGAAATGAAGAAGAAGAAGAGCAAGAAAAAAATGAGTATTATGATAAGAATTAATTTAATTAGAAAAGAAACTCATTCTTATCATAACATGACCATGGTTAGTTGTAGAGAGTGAACTAGGGTTAGTGGAGTGGTTAGGGTTAAGCATGAGACAAAATGGTTAACTAAGTCAAAGCTTCATGAAGATTCATGAACAAAACAAAATAGCAACCATTTTCCCCTTTTTGCTTTTAATTTTCTTTTCCAAATGAATAACTAATAAATAAATAAATGAAAAAGAAAACATAACCCTAACCATTCACAACCATAGTTTAATCTTTACACTTAACCAATTTAGCATGCATCATCAAACATGATACAATCATGTGCACAAAATCATATCGCATATATAATGCGCACACCCGAGTGAGAAAATCCATTTTAAAGTGAACCGATACTAGTTAATGCAAAGTAATATATCAAATATACAATTATGCATTAAATCATTAAATCAACGCTTGATTTAACGATCCGGTCATGACGCACATAACCGACTGGTACCATTAGTAACATCTTATCGAATCAACACTTGATCCGATAACCCGGCTATATCGCATATAACCGATCAATGTCACATCGCGAGAATCGAATACAGTATCACATACCGTATTATTCTCGGTCCCGCACATATCTCATATGCGCTCCTATTTCGTTTCGCTTGAGCCAGGAAACCTCTGTGTAGGACTCTAAAGACTCGTCAATACGCCGGCAGCAGATGATGATCATATCAAACACCCACAAGCCGCAAGCGGTCTGCTAAACGTAACGGCCACCCGGGTACTGAGCGATCTGAAGATCGACGAGCAAGCCCGCTCACACTCCAGTGAATCCAACCAGTAACACTACCGTACAGTCCGGTCTGATCGTCTGATCTGTCGCATATCTCGCCTAGGGGTGGTAAGCGTCAGACCCCAATAGCTCAATAAGTCGTGTCGATATGAGGTCTATAACTGTTCGAGAAACTACTGGTAACACTTACCAGTAAATCTCAGCAACCCTGGCCAGGGAATTCCTGTTATAGCCAATCGAACACAGCGCAACATCAACTCCCTATACCGGGAGAGACGAATCCCCTCCTATCGCTCATTGCCTCCATGTGATTCGGGACTGTACCCAAAAACCACCATTTTGCACACCCACTTGGACGTGGTAAGATGGAAATCAAAGCACAGTGGGAACCACACAAGACTCTATGACGATCTCGGGTCAACAGACTACTCTGTACCAGTGTCACCAGAGAACTGCCATCTGACGTGAGATATAATACCATCTGGGAGTTCTCGGCGAGTCCGTCCAGTGTACCCAGTCTCTACTGAGCACCCGTATATCATCTCTGATGTCAAACACCGATGGATATGGGATCATCCATCGCCCATCTGTATGGGTCGAGAAGGTACACGCTAGTCTACTCTGGTATATCGATGCCCCGTCTCGATACACCCACGACTTGGGACTTTGAAGGATGTACTTATGGACTACCATGTCCCCACTAGTATGATCCGCATCATAGTCCAGGTAGTCGAGCACACATCCTAAGGGCTTTACCAACATGTAACAGAGAGACAATCAGTATACACGTTAAGGTAAAGTTCAACCAGATAGCATACTATCATGTCGAGCAAGAAAGTCCTCCCTATATATGTCCCAGCATCCACTACAATATACATCCTATGTACAGTAATGGTCTCTAGGGCATACATATAACTAACAAATGTATGTAAATGCAATATGCTTCTACAAGGTCCTATCAGCCCTGTCACATAACGCCATGCGGGCGATTTCCCCGTAGATGTTAAATCTACTCACCGTAGTCTCGCGCTAAGTGTAGCCGACAACTTGCTTCTCCTTCTTCGCGGCGTCCGTCGTACACCCCTGCGAACCTAGAATTTCACCAATTATCACACATAAGCTCAAATCCATAAAAATACGACATTAAAGCCAAACTAGTAACCCGCGTCGCGAACCAAGAGAGTGCGTGCGCGATACGCAGAAAACCCCAAACCCATGAACGTATCACACGTGTCGCGAAGGTTTAAAAAAAATACGAAAAATAGGGTAATTGATCCTAGATTTTTCTACAGCAAGAATTAAATAAAATTGCACATACCATAGGTCTTAGAATACCAGCAGACACCTACAGAGCAAAACCCAAACCCCATGCCTCCCATCTGGCCGCAAATTGCGGCCAGAACGAATTTTTCGGCGGCCAAGAGATGGAATCTGGGGGTCGTGTTCTATATATGGGATCAACACCTAATAACTATATTCCAGTTAACTCATATTTATTCTAAAATCACTGGGTCAATAGCAGATTACGGGAAGCTAGAATTTGCTTAAAAACGATAAAATTTGCATCAAACAGAAACCTGGTGGTATTTTAGTGAAACAGGGGTTAAGCTAGGTTAACATGGCCCTAACAACACCTAATTAGCTAGGGTAACTATCAAAATCACCACCATGCCAAAAGTTCCCATCATACCATTTTAGCACTAAAACACATAATTAATCACTAATCGAAGCTATAAACACACCAACTAAACAAACTAGGATGTAGGGTTAAGAAATTTACCCCACTCTCGACCCTAGGAAGCAGGAGGAAGGAGAAGAAGGGAACTTGGTGCTGATGTTGCTGCTGGAACTGCTGCTGATGCTGCTGGGGCTGTTGCTGAAGCTGCTGCTAATGAAGCTGCCGATGCTTCTGCAGCTGCTGCTTCTGATGTTGCTGCTGCTCCTGATGCTGCTGCTGCTCCTGATGCTGCTACTGCTGCTGTAGGAAGAGTGTGTGTGTGTGTGTATAAGTGAGTGAGAGTGAGAGAGAGATGTGACAAAAATTGAAAGGCAAGAGAATAATAATCCCCAAGTCAAACCCCTCCTCTCTCTCTCTTCATTAAATGAAGCATGCTCAAACCATCATGGCCTCTCTCTCTCTCTCACCTACTTGTCAACCCCTACACTAATTCAAATAATTTCCAAAATGTAATAAAATCCACCTTTAATTAAAATGAAACAATTAAACTTAATTCAAAGGGCTTAACCCACCATGGTTGCTAATCATGGTTTAGCCCATTTAAACACTAGTTTGCATGCACATGTGTGTGCAAGCCTAGAAAAATTTTACTAAAATATTCATTAAATTTGATAAAATATTTGAAAACCAATTTGGTAAAGTTTTTATTAAAAACCATTTATTTAAATATAATTAGCCACTAAACACATCCTAAGGTGTTACAATAACCATACGATGGTTTTATCCAATGGAAGTGGATGTTCGTAGTAATACGGGATGTCCTGGAGAAAAGGGTAAAAGTAGGAGTGACAATGAGGTATGCAACTCAGACAATCCAAAAGCCAGTGTTTTAAGAAGGTTCGGTTAACTTGGTCAGTGAGTCATAGTTAAGGGTCGGGTCATGGTCGCTGCCAAAGAGAGAGAGAAAAGAAACACTCAGCGTGCACTCTAACCTAGATCAGAATGGTTATCACTTTATCTAATCAGGAAACCTCCCACTGTAACCTCAAATTCTCCACCAAACCTGAAAGAAGAATTAGTCGGGATCACCCGAGGAGTAAACCAACTCATCAGTGGGAATCGGGATCCAACTATGATCGCATGATAACGTGATGGAATCAACTCACGTTATCACACTCCAGAAGGTATGCGCATATCTGGAAAGTTTCAGTTTCTTTAGAAACTCCCGATGTGATTTTTACCCCATGCTCTTATGACCTTGACGAAGGTCAACAAATCATAAGTCACATGTCAAGTTCTACCCGTCATTGTCCAGGTTAATTTGAACCCACCCATACCAGCCCTTGACGAAGGTCAACAAGGCTATACGACTGTCCCAAACCAACGCATCTATCTATGCAGCAGAAAGGTAACAAGCAGCTACCATTCACTATGCCTTGACGAAGGTCAACAAACATAGCATGAATACTACGTGCTACCCGTCTGAAATGATGGAGGGCTACGAATGGTTTTTGGCGAAAACCTTTAATGTAATGAACTTGATATCGTTGAAGGAACCAGATAGCTTTTTATAAAAATATAGTGGCAAAAACCTTTGCTAAAGAGGTCACTCCCGGTGAAAGGATCTCGGCTCTTTCCCCGTAGAATGAGGTGCAGGAATTCCAACTGAATACCACGATGCAAAGCAAAAAGTATTCGACTATAGTGAAGTTATTACCCTGACGCAAACTTCTGTCCTAGGGGTCACTCCCGGTGAAGGGATCTCGGTCCTTGCCTCGTCGACTGAGGTGTTGGATATTCATAACCGAATACCACTGTGCAAAACAAAAGAGAACGTCCTTCCAATAACAGCTTTTTGAAAAATGTTCCACCAACATCAGAATAGGTTTGTTTAGTTTGAATTGATCTGAATAAATGCAGTCCCATCAATTAATCACACCAATAGAGAACGAAAATACGATGTGCGTATATGCCATCCGCATTCGCCACTGGGTCCCGTCATCACCCGTTAGGTTACTTAACTAACGACAGAGCGAGGACTGGACTAGCGCGGATGCAAAACATATACAACATCTACTAGTATATATATCAATATATAATATTCGCTCAAGGCGTGATAAAATGCAACATCAAAGAGAGTAATAAGCATCACAGAACAATACAGATAATCTGGGATCCTTGGGTTTCGTAGAGCCGCTACTGAAACCCGACGTTCCCATGGTCGTGTGGATAGCCTATGCAATGAAATCCTAGACCCCTACGGGCGCGGCAAGTTACCCGCCAAAACCTGAAGCGAGGCAGCCCCCTTCAACAACTTGAATGGACCACCCAGCACTTCACGGAATCCGGTAACTTGAGCACCCCTCCTTGGGTCAACCTGTACCCCCTACGAGTGCGGCGAATAGCCCGCCAATTCTAGAGTGAAGCCCCCTCCGTCTCAAACCCATGAGATGCGGGCCCGTTGCCCTCTAGAACTCGGCTATCCGTGCACCCCACCGCAGGGTAATCCTAGTACATAAAGTAAAACATACAACAGGTACATCGACCTCAGCCCGGTTGTTCCCCAAAAGAATAATACACAAACAGGCAGTAACGACAGTCCACATGTCGGACGCTCGCCCCGCAGTATCAAATGTAAATATATAACCAAACTGTACTACCTTTGCAACCAGGCTATCCACCACGACAAATCCGCAACATCACAGCACAACACAGAACATCAACGTGAATGTCATATTCGCAAATCCGTGTAAAAGAGCTATAGCAATTAGACAGGATTTACCGATCAAATGACATTCACGGTCGCAGATATAATGTAAATACTGTGAACTAACATGTTTAAAATTTTCGATCGACAAAAATTCCCGAAGCGGGCCCCAAGCACAATTGTAGCACTCAAAATAAATCTGGGCCCAAACAGAATATACCAAAAACCCCAATTCCAAGTTTGAGACCAACTGTAGAAATTTGGCGCACAGAAGAGAGAGAATGGCGGCGGAACCGCGGCCAAAGCATGGTTATGGCCGCGGTTCCGCGGCTCAACAGTGACAGAATGCTACCAAATTTTCACAGAACTCTTAAAATTCCCTGCACGTATTTCTGTAACATACCAAATAATTTTTTGAGAAAAAAACAGAATCGAAAGAAACCGATGCTTGAAATTGTGGTTTTTGGAATTTTTGGTCGATCGCAGTTCTAAACACGTTAGAGTAAGCTAGAAAAGGTTAATGGCGTGGCTCTGATATCATGTAAGTCTACGGTAGCGCCCCGGCCGTCTGTCCGAGGCCGAAATGCGGAAACGAAAACTTTTCTTTAACTGAAAACCGGCGATACCGCGGACTATAAACCCGAATCGGACCATTAACCTACTACTAGCTAACTGAAGAAAGGGTAGAGAGTTATACCGAGAGATCCGTGTCCTTCGGTCTTCGGCCACCATCCCGATCTCCCCGCGGCATCTCCGGTCTCGATCTCCTCATCGGAAAGGGCACCACATCACCGAGTCTTTTTACGGGCTCCCACCTCTGAACCGAGGCAACTCGGACACGAAGTTGGCATGCCGACGTGTCCAAAATTGCTGTAAACTGAGTGTAGAATGCTATGTCTCAACGGTTAATGAAGTTGCTATTTTTTGGATGGAGGAAGGAGATGAGCTAGAGAATTTTGTGGCAAGAAAAAAATTGAGATCAACATTTTCCCCACTACCAAAATAAGTGGCCGGCCCTCATCTAAATGTGAGGAGGGAGAGAGAATAATGTAAGAAAGAGAATGGGTGATAATCATGAAGCATGTTACACCAAAGTCTCATAAAAAACCCATCACCAATCCCATCTCCATAAAGCAAGTAATGATGAACAAAAAGGAAGTCAAAGGACGCTTGAACTATCATGAACCCTCCACCACAAAATACACCCTCCATTTTGCTAATTTGCACATTTGCAAATAAGCCAATGCAAACTGGCAATTTGAAAAAAGTGATCCCGTAATAAATTACAGGAAAACCCCGCGACTGTATATACATACCCGCATTTGTATTCCGACCGAATACAAATGCAATGAGACAAAATCTACACTGTATAATACTAGGATCCGGCTTAAACCAAAGCCCGCTAGTATTATCCGTCCGAACTATAACACGTGCACAAGTGCACGCGTACGTTCGAACCCTGCCATAAATCCATACGGCCTTTACAGCGTTTTGCCCGAAACTTGAGAAACTGTCTGTGGGGGACTCTAAAGACTTGTCAATACTTTGGCTGTGGATTTAACAACTAGCACGTCAGAGGTATTAGCCGTACGTAACGGGCTACCAAGTATGACCAAAAGGGAGGTCGATGAGCGAACTCATCCTGACACCCTACTGAGCCTGTCAGTGACAATATCCATACAGTCCGGTCCGTTCGTCTATGAGCATCGCTTGGCGGGCCTAGGGTGTTGGTAAAAGTCAGACCCTAAAAGTGGTACAAGTCGTGTCGGAGTGTAGCCCAGAACACCCTGAGATACTACTGGAATACCTACCAGTAAATCTCCTGCCTTGGCCAAGGACTTCATGTAATGGCTCTCCTAGACACAACGCAATCTCACCTCTAATACCGGGAGAGACGAACCCCTGCCGATCCGCTCACTGCCTCCATGTGGCTCGGGACTGTACCCAACTAAAACCTATTTGCCCGACTCCTTTGAGCCGTGGTAGGGTAGTAATCAAAGTACAGTGGGAACTCACACGAGACAGATGACGATCTCAGGACTAACCTATACACATGTCACCAGGGAACTGCTATCTGACGTCAGGTATAATACCAACTAGCATGTTCCCGGCGAGTCATGTCCGGTGTACTCATAACCCAATGAGCACCTGTATACATCTTAGGTGATCCAACTGACACCAATGGCTTGTGAGACCGGCCACCGCCCCTTGTCGGGGTCTCGACTGTATACACTAGTCTACTAATGGAATATCGATGCCCAGTCTCGAAACTCCCACGACTAGGGACCATTTAAGGATGTTCTTATAGACCCCAGCTCCTACGTATATGATCGCCATCATACTGCTGGTCGTCAAGAAAGAATCCTAAGGGTTCTATCAACGTATAATAGCGACCTTTAAGGTCACTTAAAGCAGTACACGATTATAAAGACAAACCATGGTAGCATACTATTCTCTATTAACGTGCAATAGTGAACTACAATGTCACCTAAAGCTTGTACACGATGATAGAGACAAACCAGATTGTATACAATCATCTTGAGTAAGATTGTCCTACCGGCATAGGTCCTCTCTCAATCATTGCAATCACGTGCCTGCGATCCAATAATTGACTCTGAGGGCACTATATAAAACACAAAGAACTCTAAAGGGTATTATTTCTATTACGCAGAGGAACAAAAGGTTTATGTTTCTCGTCATGCCCACTTCTTGGAAGCCGAATTTTTAGAAAATCAGAAGAGTGGGAGCGCAATAAAACTGGAAGAAATTCCAGAACCACAAGCTATTACAGAAAGTATGGTAGAACTAGAAGTTTCAGAAGAAAGGGACATACCAGCGCCTATCCGCAGAAGTAGTAAGCAGTCTCATCCGCCCCAGTGATACTATGGTTTTCTCATAGACGGGGATCGAGAAGATTGCATCATTGATAATGATGACCCTACTAGCTTCCAGCAAGCCATTCAGAGCGGCGACTCGGTAAAATGGCTAGATGCAATGCGGACCGAAATGGATTCCATGTACACTAACAAAGTATGGACTTTGGACATTGCTCCAGATGGGGTAAAACCCGTAGGATGCAAATGGATCTTCAGAAAGAAGATTGGTGTGGATGGACAGGTTGAAACCTATAAGGCTAGACTTGTTGCAAAGGGTTTTCGTCAAAGACCTAGTTTGGACTATGACGAAACCTTTTCTCCAGTGGCTATGCTCAAATCCATTCGGGTCCTTCTTGCCATTGCTGCCTTCCACGATTATGAGATCTGGCAGATGGATGTAAAGACGACCTTTCTAAATGGTAATTTGGAAGAGTGCGTCTATATGGATCAGCCAGAGGGATTCATTCAGAGTGGGAGCAGAGGTAAAGTGTGCAAGTTGCTTAAATCCATTTATGGACTAAAGCAGGCATTGCGGAGTTGGAACATCTGTTTTGATGATACTGTCAAAGAATTCAACTTTATCAAGAATTCAGATGAACCATGCATTTACAGTAAGATTGTAGGGAGAACTGGTGTATTCCTTGTCTTGTACGTGGATGACATTCTCCTAATAGGAAATGATATTCTTATGCTACATTCAGTCAAAAGATTCTTGTCACAGAAGTTCTCCATGAAAGACCTCGGTGATGCCACCTACATTCTCGGGATCCAGATCTATCGTGATAGATCAAAGAGGATGTTGGGACTTTCGCAGTCCAGGTATATAGACACCATATTGAAAAGATTCAGTATGGAAGATTCTAAGCGCGGTAACCTACCGGCTTGTCACGGAATCACCCGCTCCAAAGAGATGCCTACCAAGACTGATTTGGAAAGGGCTCGCTTGTCGATTATACCCTACGCTTCTGCGGTAGGCTCTATAATGTATGCGATGTTATGTACCAGACCAGATGTAACATACGCATTGAGCTTTGTAAGACGGTATCAGGCAAACCTATGGGAGAAGCAGTGTATAGCAGTAAAGAACATTCTTAAGTACCTGAGGAGGCCTGAGGAGGACTAAGGAGATGTTATTGGTGTATGGCGGAAAAGACCTCCAGATTGAGGCCTTTGCCGACTCCAGCTTCCAGAGTGACAAGGAAGACTCCAAGTCCATGTCAGGTTATGTCTTTACCCTCAATGGAGGGTCGGTCTGTTGGAAGAGTTCCAAGAAGGACACCGTTGCCGACTCAATGATGGAAGCGAAGTACATAGCTGCTTGCGATGCCGCAAAAGAAGTTGTCTGGATGAAGAAGTTCCACACAGAACTTCAGGTGGTTCCTACCAGTGTTGATCCAATACCTCTGTATTGCGACAACAATGGCGCTATAGCTTTAGCGAAGGAACCCAGGTCCCATAAGAAGTCCAGACACATCTTAAGGCGGTATCACCTGATCAGGGAGATCTTAGATCGCCGAGAGATCGAGGTAAAGAGAGTAGATACGGAGAATAACACTGCTGATCCATTCACAAAGGCCATTCCTCAGACGCAGTTCGAGAGGCTATTCGAGATGATAGGTCTGCGATATGCCAGTACATGCCCTAGTGCAAGTAGGAGATTGTTAGTGTTTATGCCCTAGAGGCCATTACTGTATCATACTAGTTTGTATATTACTTAATGGAAGCTTGGGATATTCACAGTTGTATTGACAGTCTTGCTAAAAATAGTAGTATGCTACTTGGTTTGTGTCTACTTTAATATGTGCATATGTTTCTTTTAACGTATCGCTTATACATTTTAGTAAAGCCCTTAGGATCTTTGCTTGATTACCAGCGTTGTGATGGCAGTCACACTAGTGGGGGCTGGGTAGTCTATAAGCAACATCCTATACAGGTCCCTGGTCGTAGGATTATCGAGATGAGGCATCGATACTCCGGGGTAGACTGGTGTGTACGCTTCTCATCCTAGTTGGGGAGATGGTCTGTCCCACAGCCATCAGTACGTCGTATTGGAGATAGTATGCAGGTGCTCGTTAGGTTGCGAGTACATTAGACAGGATTCGCCGGGAACTGCCGGTTAGTTTTATACCCATCGCCAGATAGCAGTTCCCAGGTGACATGAGTACAACTTAGTCTGTCGACTTGATACTGCTACTTCACCTCGGGTGTGTTCCTACTGTACTTAGATTACTACCCTACCACGGCTCAAATGAGTCGTGCAAACAGGTAGTAGTTGGGTGCAGTCCCGAAGCACTTGGAGGCAGTGGCGGTTAGACGGGATTCGTCTGTCCCGGTATTGGGGGTTGATATCGTGCTGTGTATGGAGAGCCATTACGTAAAGTCCCTGGCCAGGGCAAACGAGATTTACTGGTAGGCTTCCAGTAGTTTCTCAAGGTGTAATGGGCTTCACTACGACACGACTTATACCGCTATTAGAGGTCTGACGTTAACCGCCCCCTAGGCCTAATATGCGATAGTCCTAGATGAACAGACCGGACCGTACGGAGATTGTCACATCAGACTCAGTTGGAGTTCGGATGGGTTTCCTCATCGTCCTTCTTATCGACATCTACCTGGGAACCGTTACGTATAGCTAGTACCGCTTGCGGCCTGTGGTTAAATCCACTGCCAGCGTAGTGTCGAGTCTTTAGAGTCCTACACAGAGAGTTTCCCTGCACCGGGAAAAAGGTGTAGAGGCCGCATGGTTTTACGGCAGGGCCGCGATCACTTGCGTACACTTGTGCACGTATTATGATTGGGCAGATAATACTAGCGGGCTTTGGTTTAAGCCAGATTCTAGTATTATACAGATGGATTTATTCAGTCAATGATTATCCGTGTTTTTCGGAAATACGGATGGGAGGGGCAGTCTCGTAATTTGTCGGGAAGCTTCTAGAAGAAGATGACTCATTTGTATTTATTTCTTTTGGATTAAACACAAATGAGGTGGAGAGATGAGGTGTAAGTTTTCATTAAATGCTTAATGACTCATGAGGTGATTCACCCTTAGGATTAAATGAAGCTCACAAGATATTTCCAGATATTTATCAAGAGATATTTGTATGCTTCATTATATTCTTTCATGAGTATTATTCATTATCATGATTACAAAAGCTTTCTCTCTCCTCAAGTCTTCATCTTCTTCCTCAAAACCATAAAAGCTCTCATGAGTTGAGAATCCTATGGTTTAAGTGACTAAGTAATCCATCTAAATACTCTACACCCTCTAAGACTTCTAGATTAGCAAACTAGAAGCCGTAGTTATCTCAGATTTGAGATTAGAGCTCGGAATATAGACTCTCGGGTGGATCGTCTTTGACTCGAGGAGGCCGTTGAGGTACCCATGTTCCATAGAGCAGACGAGGGGTGGAGGACAGTGATGAAGACCCGAAGGACAAGTAACGTGAGGTATAACTTCGAATCAGAGTAGTTAAACCTCTCGTAGTTTGTTAGTAATGGTTTATACACGATCCGTGTGCTCAAGTCCGTGTTACGAAGCTTTGATAATTGTTTTTCATATATTCCGCCTCCCCGCGAACACGTGGGGTGCATGACATGGACTTACACATATAACCGACTAATATCATGTGTAACAACTTATCGAATCAACACTTGATCCGATAACCCGGCTATATCTCATATAACCGACCAATGTCACAAATCACGAGAATAGAATACGGTATCACATATCGTATTAATCTTGTTCCCGCAAATATCACATATGTGCTCCTACTCCGTTTCGCTTGAGCCAGGAAACCCCTATTTAGGACTCTAAAGACTCGTCAATACGCCGGCAGTAGGTGATGATCATATAAAACACCTACAAGCCGCAAGCGGTCTGCTAAACGTAACGACCACCCAGGTATTGAGCGATCTGAAGATCAACAAGCAAGCCTGCTCGCACTCCTGCGAATCCAATTAGTAACACTACCTTAAAGTTCGGTCTTTTCGTCTGATTTGTCACATATCTCGTCTAGGGGTGGTAAACGTCAGGCCCCAGTAACTCGATAAGTCATGCCGATATGAGGCTCATTACGGGTCGAGAAACTACTGATAACACTTACCAGTATATCTCTAAAGCAGCACTGGCCAGGGACTTCCTGTTATATCCAATCGAACACAGCGCAACATCAACTCCCAATATCGGTAGAGACGAAACCCCTCCTATCGCGCATTGCCTCCATGTGATTCGGGACTGTAACCAAAAGCCACCGTTTCGCACGTTCTGTTGAATGTGGTAAGGTGGAAATCAAAGCACAGTGGGAATCACACAAGACTCTATGACGATCTCGGGTCTACAGACTAACCTATACCAGTGTCACCAGAGAACCGCCATCTGACGTGAGGTATAATACCATCTGGGAGTTCTCGGCGAGTCCGTCCAGTGTACCCAGTCTCCACTGAGCACCCGTATACTGTCTCTGATGTCAAACACCAATGGATATGGGATCATCCGTCACCCATCTACATGGGTCGAGAAGCTATACGCTAGTCTACTCTGGTATATCGATGCCCAGTCTCGATACACCCTCGACTAGGAACATTTGAAGGATGTACTTAACGACTACTCTGTCCCTACTAGTATGATCTGCATCATAGTCCTGGTAGTCAATTACTCATCCTAAGGGCTTTATCAACATGTAGCAAGAGACAATCAGCGTACATTTTAAGATAAAGAGCAACCAGATAGCATACTATCATATCGAGCAATAAAGTCCTCCATATATATGTCCAAGCATCCACTACAATATACATCGTATATACAGTAATGGCCTCTAGGGCATACATATAACTAACAATCTCGCACTTGCACTAGGGCCATCTGTTGTAGTATCCCATACCCAACAATCAGCAGTGGTTGAAGTATCTCATACTCAACCATCCCATAAAAGTCTTTCCTTGGAATAGGCCTTTGTGAGTAGATCAGCGTTGTTATCCTCTGTGTCTACTTTTCTATCCTCGGTCTGTTAGTTATATGTATGCCCTAGAGGCCATTACTATACATAGGATGTATATTGTAGTGGATGCTTGGACATATATAGGGAGGACTTTCTTGCTCGACATGATAGTATGCTATCTGGTTGCTCTTTACCTTAACGTGTATACTGATTGTCTCTCTGTTACATGTTGGTAAAGCCCTTAGGATGTGTACTTGACTACCTGGACTATGATGCAGATCATACTAGTGGGGACATGGTAGTCCATAAGTACATCCTTCAAGGTCCCTAGTCGTGGGTGTATCGAGACGGGGCATCGATATACCAGTGTAGACTAGCGTATACCTTCTCGACCCATACAGATGGGCGATGGATGATCCCCTATCCATTGGTGTTTGACATCAGAGATGATATACGGGTGCTCAGTGAAGACTGGGTATACTGGACGGACTCGCCGAGAACTCCCAGATGGTATTATACCTTACGTCAGATAGCATTTCTCTGGTGACACTGGTACAGAGTAGTCTGTTGACCCGAGATCGTCATAGAGTCTTGTGTGGTTCCCACTGTGCTTTGATTTCCACCTTACCACGTCCAAGAGGGCGTGCAAAATGGTGGCTTTTGGGTACAGTACCAAATCACATGGAGGCAATGAGCGATAGGAGGGGATTCGTCTCTCCCGGTATAGGGAGTTGATGTTGCGCTGTGTTCGATTGGCTATAACCGGAAATCCCTAGCCAGGGTTGCTGAGATTTACTGGTAAGTGTTATCTGTAGTTTCTCGAACTGTTATAGACCTCATATCGACACGACTTATTAAGCTATTGGGGTCTGACGTTTACCACCCCTAGGCGAGATATGCGACATATCAGACGATCAGACCGGACTGTACGGTAAGTGTTACTGGTTGGATTCACAGGAGTATGAGCGGGCTTGCTCGTCGATCTTCTGATCGCTCAATACCCGGGTGGCCGTTACGTTTAGCAGACCGCTTGCGGCTTGTGGGTGATTGATATGATCATCACCTGCTGCCGGCGTATTGACGAGTCTTTAGAGTCCTACACAGAGGTTTCCTGGCTCAAGCGAAACGAAATAGGAGCGCATATGAGATATGTGCGGGACCGAGAATAATGCGTGTATGTGATACCGTATTCTATTCTCACGATGAATGTATCGATATGGTTGTATGCGATATAACCTAGTTATCGAATCAAGGATTGATTCGATAAGCCGATACATTGAATATTAGTCGGTCACATGCGATATGACCGGGATCGTTAAATCAAGTGTTGATTTAATGTATAATTATATATTTGATATATTACATTGCATTAACTAGTATTGGTTCACTTTAAATGGATTTTCTCACTTGTTTTGTGCAAGTTGTATATGTGATATACTTTTGTGCACATGATTGTATCATGTTTGATGATACATGCTTATTTGGTTAAGTGTAAAGAATTAAACCATGGTTAAATTGATGATTAGGGTTTTGCTTATTCCTTTATTTATTTGTTTATTCATTTTGGAAAAGATAAGAAAAGAATGGTGGCTTTATTTGTAGTTTTGTTGAAGCTTCATGAAGCTTTGACCTAGTCCACCATTCTTGTCTCTTGCTTAACCCTAACCATCATAACTAACCATGGTCTATTCTCTACACTTAACTAAGGTTAGAATATGATAAGAATCAATTCTTTTTCAATTATTCTTTAACACTTATCATATTCTTTCTTCATCTTCTTCTTCATGAGCAATGAAGAAAACCTTGCTTCATCAATGGTGAATTGATGAAAAGAGTGAGAAATCCAATTCTAAAGTGAACCCACCTCCTATTTCTTCATCCTCTACCTCTTGCCAAGTAGTATAGGGTGTTTTCTTCACAAGTTTCATGACTTGGTGAAGTGGGAGCTTGATCTTGTGATGCCTCGACGTAGATCATCTTCGGCATCGTTGTCGATGACCTAGCCCGTCCATTTCTCCGATGAAGCTGATGCTAGAGCCTGGGATTGGATTTGGACAGCAAGGGGACTTCATCATGGAGCTATGGAGGTGGAGAACCGGATCTACAAAGGTTGTATTTCCGTTCACTTAGTTAAATTGTTAACTAGCTTCATGTTTCGCCTAAAATTCTAGTTAACGATCCGTATTAGTGTTTCTCGGCACTTGTAAAATTTGAAATTGGCATGGTTGATGCCTTGTGAGACCTCTTGAGAGTGCCTAGGAACCCTACAGTGGTATCAGAGATACTAGGCATTGGATGTCGACCTATGGGGGCTTCTCACTGTGTGACAGTATGGCGAAGCATAGGCTCTTACCCCCAGGGTGTCTCGAGACCGGAAGGTGTTCCGGCGGGTTGTAGTCCTCACGAGGGGGCATGCGTAAAAAGTAGCGGCTGAGGGACCCGTTGGTGCCACGGTGACCCCATTGGATGGGGTCGCTGCCTGACCTACAGTGGTATCAGAGCCTAGCTAGAGCCTTAGGCGAAGCGTAGACGAAGTTTGAAACCCGAACGAACCCGAAACCCTAATCCGAGACCACTCTCTGTCCAATTTTTGAAAATGTGGATTTTTCAATATTAAAAATATGCAGAAAATTCAGCAGGGTTTTCTAAGAAAAACTGTGAAAAACGAGATCATGATTCCACTACAGTGCGGCGAAACCGCGGCATTAGCATGGATAATGCGGCGGTTCCGCGGCAAGTTTGTCCCTTCTCCCAGTACTTTTTGCACAGTAACTCTTACAATTTAATGCTGTATTTTCTGGGAATTTTTAATTTGACTCAAGAGTTAAGTGTTCTGGGGTTGTATTGGGAGTTCGTATATTCGATCGGATTATCAAACTTTGTCTATGTGTTTTCCGGATATTTTAGAATATGTTAAAAAGTTCGACCGGATATAAATACCCACCTTTTCCCCTGTCGGAAAATTCCAAGTGTTGGATTTTTCTGTGGTTTAAGGACGTTCTAAGTAGTGCAAGTAACGCGATGGTCCCTCTAGAAGACAACAAACCTTAACTCGATTATGTGACCGTCTTGAACTGCCCTGTGAACCTTCGGGTTTGGGGCAGTACGGCGTGCCACATGTGAGGCGTTGGCCTGACCCTTCTACGACTGGACCGTTGGTACTGAGGCACGAAGTGAATGTCTTTGAACTTATTTCATGAGTTGAGCAGTTTCGGGAAAACTTGGGTGTTCGATTGTTCGATCGGAAAGTTTAACATTTTCTATCTTATTCGGAATGTGGTACAATAATTGGAATTCATAAGAAGTTATGAGATAACTGAAAGAATGTTATAAACATAGCACTTTAGTCTCACTTGATCGGTTGCCACGGAATTTTGATGTGATCAAAAGTCCGTCGCAATCACGTAGCGTACGCGGATACTCGCCGGGTAAACTTAATAGACAGCTACACCCCTAGGCCCCGACCAAGTGAATATAGGAGAACCCCGTCGCCGAAATCATCCGTCCGGGTGCTCGCGGTAGCGGTGTTCCGCCTTGGTGCACTTCGTCGACGGTATCGGGGGTGCGGCTGTCTACTGAAGTTTGCGACGAGCATTCGATCAGGATGTCGGGAATCCTGTTGAATTGCCCGACTTGATATTGAAAAGAGTTTTCGATAATGAGACTAAAATGCGGGATTTATAATTGTTAGGCATGCGATGTCTAAGGAATTCATTTGATTAGGCATGCGATATCTATGCAAGTTGCGGATTCCAACTGTTGTAGTTTTACACTTTCTTTTCTGCGACCGTAAGTGTAATTTGTGATATCGCCGGTTTCGTTGCTATATGTCAACGACAATTGGGATACGCATGTTTACTTACGTTGATGACATGTGATGTTATGTGTTGCTGGATATGTTATATTGGATTGTCGTGTTTGAATAGCCGGGTTTTTTTATGTGAAATGAGTGTTTTTCATTTTCATTCATATAAAAACTTGTATGTAATATTCTTTTATTGGGGCACTTCCAGGTTGCGGAAGATATCACCCTTTGTATATTATTTACTTTTCCGCACTAGGATAGACCCAAGGAGGGGAGCACAAGTAACCGGGTTCTGGAGTCCAGTGGGAGACCAACTCGAGGAGTCGAGTTCGGGTCTCCTAACTCTAGAATTGGTAGGGTTGCTTGCCGCTCTAGTAGGGGTCTAGGGGTGTGGGTTTGGCTATTCATCACGACCGTGGAATCCGTGTTTTATACTGGCTCGTATTGAAAACACGGACGTCCTAGTATATCCAATGTTTCATATGATTCTTCTGCTGCGATATCTATGATGTGATCATGTGATATGTTCTGTGATAGATACTGTATATAGTATATATGATATATTATATAGTTGTTACCTATGTTTTGCACCCGCACTAGCCCTGCCCTGCTCTGCCGTTAGTTACCTAACCTAACGGTGCACGAGGGGACATCGAGGCGAATGCGGATGGCATAAGTGTACGTCGTATTTATCTGTGATGTTTAGGTACTTAAATGATGGGACTTCATTAATGTGATTAATAAAATAAAAGAAACCTAAAGATGTTGTAGAATCGAATTTCAAAAATAAAACAGGTAGCTACAGTTCTTGCTTTGCACAGCGGTATATATGATATATCCTGCACCTTATTCGATAAGGAAAGGACCGAGATCCCTTCACCGGGAGTGACTCCTTTAGCAATAACTGGCAGATGCTACACACTCGGTTTGTCTTTTGATTTCTTTTAAGAGTTTTTGCTTTGCACAGTGATATATATGATATATCCCGCAGCTCATTCGACGAGGAAAGGACCGACGATCCCTTCACCGGGAGTGACTCCTTTAGCAAAACTAGAAAAGCCTCAAAAACACTCCATTTTAAAATCATTTGATTCTACAACGATATCAAGTTCATTACGCAATAGGTTTTCAGAAAAACCTGTCGTAGCCCTCCGTCATTTCAGATAAGTACTAGTTAGTATTCGTGCTACGTTTGTTGACTATGTTAAGGCGTAGTGTGCGGTAGCTAATTAGTGCTTATCTGCATAAGCATATGATGCGATTGGATTAGGGTAGTCGTGCGACTTTATTGACTATGTTAAGGGTCGTGCGGGTGGGTTTAATTCAATCGGGAAATGACGGGTTGAACTTGACTAGCACTTATGATTTGTTGACTATGTTAAGGTCATATAGCTGCTAGGGGCAAAATATTATCGGGAATTTCAAGTGTTGAAATTTGCAATGAGATTGCATACCTTCTATGAGATAGTTGGATCCCGATACCCGCTGCGAGTAAGAGTTACTCCTGGGAGAGTTTTACACATTACAATTAGCCGATAAAGTAGGTGTCTAGAAAGGTGTCAACGGGGTTACGCCTCTGGGAAAACGAGGTTTACATTAATTAGGTTCGTGCGAAAGCACGGGGGACCTCCCTCAAAGTACCGACACTGGCCTGGCTGAAAGATTGGCGAACTTGTAGTGTGTAATTAATCCCTGCTAGTCTTTCCTTTTAGGGTTTGAAGGAAGATTTGATAAAAAGCAGTGGGAGCCATCCTGATTAGATAAAATATTAACCAATCTATTCTTGCAAGAGCGCACGCTGAGTGTTTTCTTCTCTCTCTCTCCAGGTAGCGACTATATCACGCCTTAATCAAGATAATAATACGGATTATTGACCGAACCCGCTTGTTATACTGAGCTGGGGAACGTTGGTCCCACTCCAACTTATAATTGTTATAAGACCGAGCAGGAATTAGGGAATTACCAGAATTCCCGTGCCACCCAAACGAAGAGAGTGCATGCTGATGCATCATCTTCGAGTGTGTTCTTTATACAGAACTGTTTCTCTATTCTCTACATCCTGGGTATTTGATACCGGATCAGGATTCCAGATATGTAATATGTTACATAGGGCTATAGAAAGGTAAAGAACTGAGAACGGGTGATAAGTTTCATGAGGCAGAAAACGGGGCAAGAGTTGCAGCCAAGTCTGTTGGTCACTGTCACCCTGTATTACCAATACGTTGATTCTGAACGAATGTTATTAGATACCGAACCTGATATACAAAATCATATCAGTCTCTTTATCAGTAAAGAAATGATAAAATTTTGTATTGTTGGATAATGTTTTGAACATTTCCTATATCAAAAGTTGATCGGTTCAGGCACGTTATCTAAAAGCATTGATGTTCTAAATCAAACGACAGTTCTTTAGTATACGGAACACACACAAGAGGAAGAGTTCAGAAATGAACGAATCCTTCTTGAGGTATTGTAAACTAGGTCATATCAATGCGACCCGACTAGCTAAGTTGCACATAGATGCATATTTAAATCTGTTTGAATTTACATCTTATGAAACTTGCCAGTCATGTCACAGAGATAAGATGACCTTAGCTCCGTTTACTGGAAACAGAGAAAGAGTTAGTGAACTCTTGGGATTATACATGTTGATGTATGTAGGTCCCCTGTCTACACTTGCCAAGACCGGTTCTTTATACTTCATTACATTCTCTGATGATCTTTCGAGATTCAGACCTATGTTCCTGTTAAAACACAAGTCCGAACCTTTTGAGATATTCACAGAATATAACCAAGAAGTAGAGAACCAATAGAGGGTATAAGTATTATGTCCTTTGATGTGATCAGGGAGGAGAATACTTGAGCACGGAATTCCTGGACTATTCTAAAGGAGAATGAGATTCTCTCTCAGCATTACTCCTCCGTATACACCATAGCACGATGGTATATCGGGGCGGAGCAATCACACCCTATTTGATAAGGTGTGCTCTATGATGAGTACTACTGAGTTTCCTATTTCCTTTTGGGAGTTATGCACTTAAGAAGCTGCATACCTATTGAATAGGGTTCAAATCAAATCAGTTGCCTACCACTTCATATGTGATATGGAAAGGGCAGAGCCCATATCTTAAGTTAGTTAAGAGTTGGGGTTGTCCGGCCTATGTCTAAAAGCAAAATCCGGACAAGCTCGAGGCAAGATCTGTTATGTAGAACTGGAAAGGTTCCGGCTATACAAACTACAGCAGATGATTTGGTAGAACCAAAGGATTCAGTAGATACCAACGAACCTCAGCCTATCCGCCGATCTAGTAGGGTTTCTCACCCACCTGAGAGATACTTCAGTTTCTCTATGACAGTGGGATCGAGGATTGCATCATGAGATGATAACCCAACTAGTTTCGAGCTGGCCATCAGGAGTGAGACTCTGTAAGAATGGCTGGATGCTTAGCGATCTGAGATGGAATCCAGGTACACCAACAAAGTATGGACTTTGGTTGCTATATCTGAAGGGTTAAATCCCCATCAGGAGCAAGTATATCTTGAGAAGATTACTTGGTGCAGATGGAAAAGTTGAGACTTTCAAAGCTAGACTTGTTAAAGGTTTGCATCATTGACCAGGCGTGGATAATGATGAAACCTTTTCCAGTGGCTATGCTTAAGTCCATCCAGATCCTACTTGCCACGGCTACATACCATGACTACGATATCTGGCGGTTGGGTGCCATGACTGCTTTTCTAAATTATGTTTTAGAAGAGAACGTCTATAAGTACACAGCCAGAGGGCTTCGTAGACAGTGGGAGCAGCGGAAACGTGTACAAGATGCTTTATAGGATAAAGCAGACATCGCGGAGTTGAAACATCTGTTTTGATGAAGTAGTCAAACAGTTTGACATCATCAAAATGGTAGATGAACCTTGTATAAACAAAAAGGGTAGTAGGGAGTATGGTGGTGATCCTCGTAGAGTACGTGGATGATATGCTCTTGATAAGAAAGGAGTTTCCTATGCTAAGCTCGGTCAATCTCCGCTCATCACAAGGATTCTCCATAAAGGATAATAGTGATACCTCCAAAATCCTGGGTTTTGGATCTATGAGATAGATCTAATTGGATGTTAGGATACTCACTAGTTGTAGTGAAATGGTATCAATCGATCCTGGGGAGAATCACTAGAAGGGTTCCAGGGTGATAATGACGACTGAATGTCAGTCACAGGCATTGTCTTTACCCTCAGTGAAGGGACGGTATGTTGGAAGAGTTCCAAGCTAGATACCGTGGCATACTAGACGATAAAGGATGGATACATTGCTACTTAAGATGATACCAAAGAGGCAGTCTGGGTGTATATTAGTTCATGAGATGAACTTTGTTCCTCCCATTGTGTGACAATGGTGTTGTGGCTTATGCCAAGGAATGCCGGTCCCATCAGTGATCCAGACATATTCTAAGGCAGTGTCACCTGATCATGGAGATGGTTGATCTCCAGGGTGATCGAGATTAGGAGAGTAGACTCAGAGGACAACACGGCGGATCCACTCACAAAGGCCTTTTCCCAGAGAGAGACTTTTATGGGATGGTTGAGTATGAGATACTACAACCACTGCTATCAGATGGCCCTAGTGCAAGTGGGAGATTGTTAGTTATATGTATGCCCTAGAGGCCATTACTATACATAGGATGTATATTGTAGTGGATGCTTGGACATATATAGGGAGGACTTTCTTGCTCGACATGATAGTATGCTATCTGGTTGCTCTTTACCTTAACGTGTATACTGATAGTCTCTCTGTTACATGTTGGTAAAGCCCTCAGGATGTGTACTTGACTACCTGGACTATGATGCAGATCATACTAGTGGGGACATGGTAGTCTATAAGTACATCCTTCAAGGTCCCTAGTCGTGGGTGTATCGAGACGGGGCATCGATATACCAGTGTAGACTAGCGTATACCTTCTCGACCCATACAGATGGGCGATGGATGATCCCATATCCATTGGTGTTTGACATCAGAGATGATATACGGGTGCTCAGTGAAGACTGGGTACACTGGACGGACTCGCCGAGAACTCCCAGATGGTATTATACCTTACGTCAGATGGCAGTTCTCTGGTGACACTGGTACAGAGTAGTCTGTTGACCCGAGATCGTCATAGAGTCTTGTGTGGTTCCCACTGTGCTTTGATTTCCACCTTACCACGTCCAAGAGGGCGTGCAAAACGGTGGCTTTTGGGTACAGTCCCGAATCACATGGAGGCAATGAGCGATAGGAGGGGATTCGTCTCTCCCGGTATAGGGAGTTGATGTTGCGCTGTGTTCGATTGGCTATAACCGGAAATCCCTGGCCAGGGTTGCTGAGATTTACTGGTAAGTGTTACCTGTAGTTTCTCGAACTGTTATAGACCTCATATCGACACGACTTATCAAGCTATTGGGGTCTGACGTTTACCACCCCTAGGCGAGATATGCGACATATCAGACGATCAGACCGGACTGTACGGTAAGTGTTACTGGTTGGATTCACAGGAGTATGAGCGGGCTTGCTCGTCGATCTTTTGATCGCTCAATACCCGGGTGGCCGTTATGTTTAGCAGACCGCTTGCGGCTTGTGGGTGATTGATATGATCATCACCTGCTGCCGGCGTATTGACGAGTCTTTAGAGTCCTACACAGAGGTTTCCTGGCTTAAGCGAAACGAAATAGGAGCGCATATGAGATATGTCCGGGACCGAGAACAATGCGTGTATCTGATACCGTATTCTATTCTCGCGATGAATGTATCGATATGGTTGTATGCGATATAACCTAGTTATCGAATCAAGGATTGATTCGATAAGCCGATACATTGAATATTAGTCGGTCACATGCGATATGACCGGATCGTTAAATCAAGTGTTGATTTAATGATTTAATGTATAATTATATATTTGATATATTACTTTGCATTAACTAGTATTGGTTCACTTTAAATGGATTTTCTCACTTGTTTTGTGCAAGTTGTATATGTGATATACTTTTGTGCACATGATTGTATCATGTTTGATGATACATGCTTATTTGGTTAAGTGTAAAGAATTAAACCATGGTTAAGTTGATGATTAGGGTTTTGCTTATTCCTTTATTTATTTGTTTATTCATTTTGGAAAAGATAAGAAAAGAATGGTGGCTTTATTTGTAGTTTTGTTGAAGCTTCATGAAGCTTTGACCTAGTCCACCATTCTTGTCTCTTGCTTAACCCTAACCATCATAACTAACCATGGTCTATTCTCTAAACTTTACTAAGGTTAGAATATGATAAGAATCAATTTTTTTTCAATTATTCTTTAACACTTATCATATTCTTTCTTCATCTTCTTCTTCATGAGCAATGAAGAAAACCTTGCTTCATCAATGGTGAATTGATGAAAAGAGTGAGAAATACAATTCTAAAGTGAACCCACCACCTATTTCTTCATCCTCTACCTCTTGCCAAGTAGTATAGGGTGTTTTCTTCACAAGTTTCATGACTTGGTGAAGTGGGAGCTTGATCTTGTGATACCTCGACGTAGATCATCTTCGGCATCGTTGTCGATGACCTAGCCCGCCCATTTCTCCGATGAAGCCGATGCTAGAGCCCGGGATTGGATTTGGACAGCAAGGGGACTTCATCATGGAGCTATGGAGGTGGAGAACCGGATCTACAAAGGTTGTATTTCCGTTCACTTAGTTAAATTGTTAACTAGCTTCATGTTTCGCCTAAAATTCTAGTTAACGATCCGTATTAGGGTTTCTCGGCACTTGTAAAATTTGAAATTGGCATGGTTGATGCCTTGTGAGACCTCTTGAAAGTGCCTAGGAACCCTACACGGTCTTCCTGGAGATCAACCATCTCCATGATCAGGTGATACTGCCTAAGAATATATCTGGATCACTGATGGGATGGGGGTTCCTAGGCCAAACCCACAACTCCATTGTCACACAATGGTAGGAACGAAGTTCATCTCATGAACTTATATACATCCAGACTACCTCTTTGGTAGAAATGTATCCAGCCTTTATCGTCTAGTATGTCACGGTATCTAGCTTGGAACTCTTCCAACATACCGTCCCTCCACTGAGGGTAAAGACAATGCCTGTGACTGACATTTAGTCGTCCCTATAACCCTGGAAGCTATCCAGTGATTCTCCCCAGGATCGATTGATACCGTCTCACTACTCCTAGTGAGAATCCTAACATCCACTTAGATCTATCTCATAGATCAAAAACCCAGGATTTAGGAGGTATCACCTTGATCCTATATAGAGAATCTTTGTGATAAGAGGAGATTGACCGAGTGTAGCATATGAAACTCCTTTCCTATCAAGAGTATGTCATCCACGTACAATACGATGATCACCACCATACTCCCTACTACCTTTTTGTATATACAAGGTTCATCTACCATTTTGATGAAGTCAAACTTTTTGACTACCACATCAAAACAGATGTTCTAACTCCGCGATGCCTGCTTTAACTCATAAAGCAACTTGCCCACGTTTCTGCTGCTCCCACTGTCTACGAAACCCTCTGGCTGTGTACTTATAGACGCTCTCTTCTAAATCACTATTTAGAAAAGCAGTCATGACACCCAACCGCCAGATATCGTAGTCATGGTATGTAGCAATGGCAAGTAGGATTCGGATGGACTTAAGCATAGCCACTAGAAAATGTTTCATCATTATCCACACCTGGTGGATGACGAGAACCTTTTGCAACAAGCCTTAGCTTTGAAAGTCTCAACTTTTCCATGTACACTAAGTAATCTTCTCAAGATATACTTGCTCCTGATGGGGATTTAACCCTTCAGATAAGCAACCAATGTCCATACTTTGTTGGTGTATATGGATTCCATCTCAGATCGCTTAGCAACCATCCATTCTCACAGAGTCCCCACTCCTGATAGCCTGCTCGAAACTAGTTAGGTCATCATCTCATGATGCAAACCTCGCTCCCACTGTCATAGAGAAAATCGAAGTATCTCTCAGGTGGGTGAGGAACCCTACTAGATCGGCAGAGAGGCCGAGGTTCGTTGGGAACTATTGAATCCTTCGGTTCTACCAAATCGTCAGCTGTAGTTTGTATTGCTGGAACTCCTTCCAGTTCTACCTCATGACCACTAATTTCTTCACAAGAAATTCTCTTTCCCAAAGGTGGCATGCTGAGAAAAAAAACACCTTTTGCTCCTCAGTGTGGTAGAAGATATTCCCTTGCGAATGCTTGGGATATCTAACAAACTTCCACAGAACTGACCTTGCCTCGAGCTTGTCCAGATTTTTCTTTTAGACATAGGCCGGACAACCCCAAATCTTACTTACTTAGGAGATGGGCTCTTCCCATACCATATCGTATATAGAGTGGTAAGCACCTGATTTGATTGTGTAAGTGCACGGAGGCGCCCCGGCCGTCAATCCGACGCCGGAATGCGGAAGCGGTGATAAACTTTAATTTTGCGGACTTTGCAAACCGGCACCACCGCGCACTAAACTCCGGATCGTAACCATTAACAAGTCTAAGCTACTAACAAGAAAGGGAAGAGATGTACCGACTGATCCGAGTCCTCCGGTCTTCATCTCCACTCCGATCTCCTCGCGGGATCTCCGTCCGTCTCCTCCTCGTCGGAAAGGGCACCACATCGCCTGTAGCTTTTACGGGCTCCCACCTCAATACCGAGGCAACTCGGGCGCGAAGCCGGCTACTCGACGTACCCAAGATATGCTGTAGGAAGTGTAGTGTAGAGGCTACTTGTCTCTTTGGGGTTTGTTGTCTTTGGATGGAGGAATCAAGAAGAACTTTGGAGAGGTGAGAAGGTTTTGTGTGCAAGGTAAAAAATGAGATCATGAAATTTCCTCATACAAATATGAACCATTCTCTCTCTCTCTCACCAAAATGTGGCCGGCCCAATCAAGTAGGAAATTGGTGGGAAGGAAAAACAAAGGGAGGTGAGTGTAGGATCAAAAAATGGTGACCACATCCAAGGTCAAAGAAACATACACCATACTTCATTTCAAATCACACCATACTCATTTCAAATCACATTAAAGCAAGTAATGGATGAAAGAGAACAAAGATATCATAATCAATCTTTATGCATATAAAACCTCCACAAAGTGTTATTTGCAAACTTGCAAATAACCCCCTCCATCAGAAAAGTCCGGCCGGGAAAGAACAAAGGAAAACCGGCCGGAACGGAATGCAAACTGGCAACTCCAGAAAACTGGTCCCGTAATAAATTACAGGAAAACCCCGATACTGTGCATACACACCCGCATCTGTATTCCGTCCGGATACAAATGCAAAGAGACAAAATCTATACTGTACTAAACTAGGACCGGCTTAAACCAAAGCCGGCTAGTAATATCCGTTCGATCCTGATCCGTGCAATACCGCACGTATCTGATCGAACCCTGCCATATAACTATACGGCTACTAGTACAAACCGTCCGATCCTGATCCGTGCAATACCGCACGTATCTGATCGGACCCTGCCATATCTCCATACGGCCTCTACAGCGTTTCGCCCGAAAGCTGAGTAACTGAAAGTGTGGGGGACTCTAAAGACTCGTCAATACAATGGCTGTGGATTTAACCACTAGCCCGTCAGAGGTATAAGCCAATACGTAACGGGCCACCAGCTATTGACCAAAAGGGACGTCGATGAGCGAACTCATCCTGACACCCTACTGAGCCTGTCAGTGACAATATCCGTGCAGTCCGGTCCGTTCGTCTATGAGCATCGCATGGCGGGCCTAGGGGGTTGGTAAAAGTCAGACCCCCAAAAGCGGTACAAGTCGTGTCGGAGTGTAGCCCAGAACACCCTGAGATACTACTGGAATACCTACCAGTAAATCTCCTTGCCTTGGCCAAGGACTTTGTGTAATGGCTCTCCTAGACACAGCACGACCTCACCCCCAATACCGGGAGAGACGAACCCCTGAAGATACGCTCACTGCCTCCATGTGGCTCGGGAATGTACCCAACTAAAACCTGTTTGCACGACTCTTTTGAGCCGTGGTAGGGTAGTAATCAAAGTACAGTGGGAACTCTCACGAGACAAATGACGATCCCCAAGTCGATGAACTAACCTGCACACATGTCACCAGGGAACTGCCATCTGACGTCTGGTATATGACCAACTAGCATGTTCCCGGCGAGTCCTGTCCGGTGTACTCATAACCCAATGAGCACCTGTATACATCTTAGGTGATCCAACTGACACCAGTGGCTTGTGAGACCGGCCACCGCCCCTCGTCGGGGTCTCGACTGTATACACTAGTCTACTAATGGAGTATCGATGCCCGGTCTCGAAACTCCCACGACTAGGGACCTTTTAAGGATATGCTTGTAGACCCCCAGCTCCCACTTATATGATCGCCCTCATACTGCTGGTGGTCAAGCAAGAATCCTAGGGGCTCTATCAACGTGTAATAGCGACGTGTCAGGTCACCTAAAGCAGTACACGATGATAAAGGTAAACCAGATAGCATACTATCATCTCGAGTAAGACTGTCCTACCGGGATAGGTCCTCCCTCAATCATTACAATCACGTACCTGTGACCTAATAATTGACTCTGAGGGCACTATCTCCAACAATCTCCCACTTGCACTCAAGGCTAATTATTGCGATGTCGCATACTCACAGCCCGTGTGATACCGAATATCCAACTCCTCTACTAGTCAGTCTCACAAAGCTCGTTTGCGGAACTATTGCGTTCGAGGAATAGCCTCAGTGAGTGGATCCGCTTTGTTGTTTCTTTCCATGTCTCTCTATATCTCATGTTCGCGGAGAAACCCATCTCCCGAAATGAGCAATACCTGTCTTAGAATGTGTCTGGATGTCTGATGGGACATAGCTCATAAATGAACTCCAAATCCAAACTTCTTAGACTGTATCGACAACTGAACTTAATCAGTATCCTGCGCGCCATGCCTCCCTCAGTATTGCCTTGGATCACCTGTCCAAAATACTGCCCCTCGTCAGAAGGAAAACTATAACTCTGACAACCTCCTTGTCGTCCATGTTACCTTGGAAGCCTGGAATGATAACTGTCTCCTGAATGAGGCTGTCGTTATCATATCCCTAGAACATCCACTTATGTTCTAAAACTGCTTCCGACTGTTTCTCCAGGATTGGATTAATGTCAACTTATTGCATCTAGTGCAAGAACAACATCTGGTGTGGTACTTGATATCTCACGATTGACTCAATTGCCTAAGCAAGTGATCTGCCAATCATGCCCGTCCCTCTCCCCTTTAGTCTGTAAGACACCTTTGGAGAGGGTGACTCCATTACCTGCAGGTACACTACCGTGCATGGAGTCGTCCATTCTAAATACTCTTAGAATGCTGTTTAAGTACCCAGATTGGGAAACCACCCAAATCTAGATCTAAAACCATAGATCTAGTAACCAGTATGTCTGATATAATACCCAATTCCTATGTGGAGAAGCAACTGTGTGACGACCAAAGTACAACCGATTGTAGTATAGGAGTTTCTTTTCCTATTCTGTGTATGTCATCCAGATACCAGGACATCACACCCTACTACCTTCTCAACAGATCCATCCCCTATTCTGATGAAGTCAAACCCATGACTGTCACGTCAGAAATAGATGATCTATCTCCGCTACATCTGCTTTAGTCTATAAATAGACATAAGCTTCCTGTCCACCAATGCTTCCGCTGCTCCCACTGACTACGACAACCCTCTGGCAGAGTCATATAGACGTACACTTCTAAAACTAGTTTAGAACGACGCTATACTCATCCTCCCGCCGGGTCTCGTAACCTGGAACAACAGCAATGGCAATTGTGGGTAAACAAGAACTTCCCTGTCACCGTCCTTGAGGCTACCGTAGTGCCTCTCGGGTGCCTGAAGTTACCCACCTTATCTGCGGAGTGGCCAATGGAATGTCAAACCAGATTGAATCTTTAGGTTCCTTATCAAATCTTCAGTAATCGTTTGTGGTTCTGGAATCACTTCCAGTTCTACCATACTCCCACTACTGCTTTCTGAAAAAATCCATTTTTTAATAAAACTGTGGCGAGTCTAGAACAATATCGCTATTGTTCATCCAGATGGTAGAAAGTCAACCCTCGTCATAGCCTGGGTCAACCCACAAACAGCCATTACAGAAACGTGCCTTGAGTTGTCCAGTGTCTGGTTTTAATCATAAACCGGACAACTCCCCGTACCTTAACATCGTTAAGATATGAACTGTTCTATATCCAATATAGAACCAGAGGCACTGATTTAATTGAACTAGATTCAAATCATGCAGCTGTCTCCAGTGCATGTCAACTAAATGGAAGGAGGCGGATCAGCGTTACTCAACTTAGGAACACTTCCAATTATGAGTAACCTGAAAGAGAAGCAAGTTCTCTTAATCATTACTTTCAACTGAATACCACAAGTATCTACATCTTCGATCTCTTTGAAGAATCCCGATACTCGCCATACCTGTTTCTCTACTCTATTCAAATACATAAAACTTCTCCAAATTCGGACCCTGTGTTTCCACGAAACACCTGTCTAAAAAATAGAGGAGTCATAAGTAAACCGAATATAGTACGAGGACCATCCCCTCTGTCCTGATGGACCCTGGACAACATACAATACTCTGTAAAAGTCCGCTGAGTCTAACAACTCTTTCACTGTGTGTCGTAGGTTGAAAACTGTACTTATGGTTAAGAAGAATTACACCGCTGTTTAATGCTCCTTACCTAACCATCCACTGATATAGGTAAATGTCGTAGACATAATTTCAGAAAGGTATATCTCACTCTATGAAAATAGACGTACAGATATATCAATTTGAAATTGGTGCATAACAGCGGATATTCAAAACCAAATATTTGCCGACCGGCAAACAGCCCAGGTGATTTCCTCAAATATCACCGATTACAACGAATCCCGATATGATGAGGATGATCACCCAATTCCCAATAACGTACTCCCACTCATCATCTGTAAAACCATACAGATGTGAGAATCATACCTGGTAAATACATACCCTGGAGTAAGTGTCTAATCGGGAAATCAGTTCTCTTTTAACATTACACAGTGAAACTGAAACATTGAAATGTTTCGATGGGGTATCCTGGTATTCCTAGTAATGCCTCTTCCATCATCACGTCTGTAACCTTGTAATTCTTTGCCACCTCTCCAAATCCCTTCATCTGTCTTTAGTCTTTACCTTCTGTACACCCCTTTAGGCCAAATGGTTTTCTTCCTTCCCTACCGTTCGGCACCAGCCTATGGTTTGGAAGAAGACTATCCAATAAGCATAATGGGTGTACTGTCCCTATCCTAGGAACACTCGCAACACGAGAGAAGGTGAAGATAAAAGACACCTGAATGTACTTTATTCCTATTTCTCCTGGACCAGGATCCATCCCCGAACTGGAACAAGTTCCTTTCGAGTTCGTATATAACCATACGATGGATTATCCAATAAAATGGGATCTTCGTAGTGATACGGAGTGTCCTGGAGAAATACAAAGGTGATTTAGGATTGGCGAAGAAATACTTGGTTCGGTTGTGAATAGCAGTCACAATTTACTTTGCCCTCTTACTAATCCCTTGTTTTGTCTGAACTTAATACCTTCTGTACACCGTTTAGGCTAACTGGTTTTCTTCATTCCCTACCGGTCGGCACCAGCCTATGGTTTGGAAGAAGACTATCCAATTTGCGTAATAGGTGTACTACTCCTAAACCAAGGAGTACTCGCAACCTGAGAGAAGGTGAAAAAGAAAAGACAACTGAATAATCCTATCCGTTTTCTCCAGAACCGGAAACCATCCTCGAATCCCTTCGAGTTCGTATCTAACCATACGATGGTTTTGTCCAATGGAAGTGGACGTTCGCAGTAATACGGGGTGTCCTGGAGAAAAGGGTAAAAGTAGGAGTGGCAATGAGGTCTGCAACTCTGACAATCCAAAAGCCTGTGTTAAAGAAGGTTCGGTCAACTTGGTCACTGAGTCAAAGTCTTAGGGTCGGGTCAAATGGTCGCTGCCAGAGAGAGAGAGAGAAGAAACACTCAGCGTGCACTCTATCCTAGATCAGAATGGTTACCAATTTATCTAATCTGGAAACCTCCCACTGTACCTCAAATTCTCCTCCAAACCTGAAAGAAGAATTAGTCGGGGTCACCCGAGGAGTAAACCAACTCATCAGTGGGAATCGGGATCCAACTCTCATCGCATGACAACGTGACGGAATCCGCTCACGGTATCACACTCCAGAAGGTATGCGCATATCTGGCAAGTTTCAGTACTTTTGAAACTCCCGATGTGATTTCTGCCCCATGCTCTTATGACCTTGACTTTGGCCAACAAATCATAAGTCACATGTCAAGTTCTGCCCGTCATTCTCCAGGTTAATTTGAATCCACCCGTACATACCCTTGACTTTGGCCAACAAGGCAGTACGACTGTTCCAAACCAACGCATCTATCTATGCTGCATATGAATAACCAACAGCTACCAAACACTGTGCCTTGACTTTGGCCAACAAACACAGCTTGAATACTATTGACTACCCATATGAAACGACGGAGGGCTACGAATGGTTTCTGGCGAAAACCTTTAACGTAATGAACTTGATATCGTTGAAGGAACGGATAGCTTTTTAGAAAATATAGTGACGAAAACCTTTACTAAAGAGGTCACTCCCGGTGAAGGGATCTCGGCTCTTTCCCCGTAGAATGAGGTGCAGGATATTCCAACTGAATACCACGATGCAAAGCAAAAGTAATCGGCTATAGTGAAGTTAATGCCCTGACGCAAACTTCTGTCCAAGGGGTCACTCCCGGTGAAGGGATCTCGGCCCTTGCCTCGTCGACTGAGGAGCAGGATATTCCAAATGAATACCACGATGCAAAACAAAAGTGAACGTCCTTGCAATAACAGCTTTTTGAAAAGTGTTCCAACAACATTAGAATAGGTTTGTTTATCTTGCATTGATCCGAATCAATGCAGTCCCATCAATTGATCACACCACAAAGAACGAAAATATACTGACGTACGTATATGCCATCCGCATTCGCCACTGGGTCCCGTCATCACCCGTTAGGTTAGCTAACTAACGGCAGAGCGGGGACTGGACTAGCGCGGATGAAAAACATATACAACATCTACTAATATATATACCAATATATAGTATTTCGCTCAAGGCGTGAATAAAATGCAACATCACAGAAATGTACAGCATCACAGAACAATACAGATATCTGGGATCCCCGGGTTTCACAGAGCCACTACTGAAACCCGACGTTCCCCTGGTCGTGTGGATAGCCTGTGCAATGAAATCCTAGACCCCTACGGGCGCGGCAAGTCACCCGCCAAAACCTGAAGCGAGGCAGTCCCCTTCAGCACCGTGAATGGACCACCCAGCACTTCACGGAATCCGGTCACTTGGGCACCCCTCCTGGGTCAACCTGTACCCCCTACGAGTGCGGCGAATAGTCCGCCAATCCTGGAGTGAAGCCCCCTCCGTCCCAATGCCATGAGATGCGGGCTTGTTGCCCTCCAGAACCCGGCTATCCGTGCACCCCTCCGCGGGGCAATCCTAGTACAGAAAGTAAAATATACATACACCGGGTACATCGACCGCAACCAGGTCGTGCCCCAAAAGAATAATACAAACAGGCAGTGACGGCAGTCCACATGTCGGACGCTCGCCCCGCAATATCAAATGTACATGATACAACAGCACAGTACTAGCATTGCATCCAGGCTATCCCCCACGACCGATCCGCAACATCACAGCAAATACATAGAACATCAACGTGAAAGTCACGTTCGCAAATCCGTCTAACCGGGCTATAGCAGTTAGACAGGATTTACCGATCGAGTGACATTCACGGTCGCAGATATAATGTAAATACTGTGAAAAATGTGTTTAAAAAATTTCCGATTGATCAAACAATTAACAAGTGGGCCCCAAAGAAAACTGTAGCACTCACAGAAACAATTGGCCCAACTTTAATATTCCAAAGCCCATATTTTAAGCCCAGAAGGCCTCTGTAAAAAAATGGTGAAGTGATGTGAATAGTGCGCGGCGGAAGGGCAGCACAAAGGTGGTTTTCGCGGCGGTTCCGCGCTCCAACTGTGGAGTTACTTCGTCAAATTTTTACAGAACTCTTAGATTTTCCAGTACATCAATATTTTACAACCTGAAAAATTTTTCGAGACTGAAAAATTTCAACAGAAACTGTCGTGGGTAAAATGCAGTTTTGGAACTTTTTGATCGATCGGAAATGCAAACACATTACACAAAGCTAGACTAAGTTAATGGTGAGGCTCTGATACCACTGTAAGTGCACGGAGGCGCCCCGGCCGTCAATCCGACGCCGGAATGCGGAAGCGGTGATAAACTTTAATTTTGCGGACTTTGCAAACCGGCACCACCGCGCACTAAACTCCGGATCGTAACCATTAACAAGTCTAAGCTACTAACAAGAAAGGGAAGAGATGTACCGACTGATCCGAGTCCTCCGGTCTTCATCTCCACTCCGATCTCCTCGCGGGATCTCCGTCCGTCTCCTCCTCGTCGGAAAGGGCACCACATCGCCTGTAGCTTTTACGGGCTCCCACCTCAATACCGAGGCAACTCGGGCGCGAAGCCGGCTACTCGACGTACCCAAGATATGCTGTAGGAAGTGTAGTGTAGAGGCTACTTGTCTCTTTGGGGTTTGTTGCCTTTGGATGGAGGAATCAAGAAGAACTTTGGAGAGGTGAGAAGGTTTTGTGTGCAAGGTAAAAAATGAGATCATGAAATTTCCTCATACAAATATGAACCATTCTCTCTCTCTCTCACCAAAATGTGGCCGGCCCAATCAAGTAGGAAATTGGTGGGAAGGAAAAACAAAGGGAGGTGAGTGTAGGATCAAAAAATGGTGACCACATCCAAGGTCAAAGAAACATACACCATACTTCATTTCAAATCACACCATACTCATTTCAAATCACATTAAAGCAAGTAATGGATGAAAGAGAACAAAGATATCATAATCAATCTTTATGCATATAAAACCTCCACAAAGTGTTATTTGCAAACTTGCAAATAACCCCCTCCATCAGAAAAGTCCGGCCGGGAAAGAACAAAGGAAAACCGGCCGGAACGAAATGCAAACTGGCAACTCCAGAAAACTGGTCCCGTAATAAATTACAGGAAAACCCCGATACTGTGCATACACACCCGCATCTGTATTCCGTCCGGATACAAATGCAAAGAGACAAAATTTACACTGTACTAAACTAGGACCGGCTTAAACCAAAGCCGGCTAGTAATATCCGTTCGATCCTGATCCGTGCAATACCGCACGTATCTGATCGAACCCTGCCATATAACTATACGGCTACTAGTACAAACCGTCCGATCCTGATCCGTGCAATACCGCACGTATCTGATCGGACCCTGCCATATCTCCATACGGCCTCTACAGCGTTTCGCCCGAAAGCTGAGTAACTGAAAGTGTGGGGGACTCTAAAGACTCGTCAATACAATGGCTGTGGATTTAACCACTAGCCCGTCAGAGGTATAAGACAATACGTAACGGGCCACCAGCTATTGACCAAAAGGGACGTCGATGAGCGAACTCATCCTGACACCCTACTGAGCCTGTCAGTGACAATATCCGTGCAGTCCGGTCCGTTCGTCTATGAGCATCGCATGGCGGGCCTAGGGGGTTGGTAAAAGTCAGACCCCCAAAAGCGGTACAAGTCGTGTCGGAGTGTAGCCCAGAACACCCTGAGATACTACTGGAATACCTACCAGTAAATCTCCTTGCCTTGGCCAAGGACTTTGTGTAATGGCTCTCGTAGACACAGCACGACCTCACCCCCAATACCGGGAGAGACGAACCCCTGAAGATACGCTCACTGCCTCCATGTGGCTCGGGACTGTACCCAACTAAAACCTGTTTGCACGACTCCTTTGAGCCGTGGTAGGGTAGTAATCAAAGTACAGTGGGAACTCTCACGAGACAAATGACGATCCCCAAGTCGATGAACTAACCTGCACACATGTCACCAGGGAACTGCCATCTGACGTCTGGTATATGACCAACTAGCATGTTCCCGGCGAGTCCTGTCCGGTGTACTCATAACCCAATGAGCACCTGTATACATCTTAGGTGATCCAACTGACACCAGTGGCTTGTGAGACCGGCCACCGCCCCTCGTCGGGGTCTCGACTGTATACACTAGTCTACTAATGGAGTATCGATGCCCGGTCTCGAAACTCCCACGACTAGGGACCTTTTAAGGATATGCTTGTAGACCCCCAGCTCCCACTTATATGATCGCCCTCATACTGCTGGTGGTCAAGCAAGAATCCTAGGGGCTCTATCAACGTGTAATAGCGACGTGTCAGGTCACCTAAAGCAGTACACGATGATAAAGGTAAACCAGATAGCATACTATCATCTCGAGTAAGACTGTCCTACCGGGATAGGTCCTCCCTCAATCATTACAATCACGTACCTGTGACCTAATAATTGACTCTGAGGGCACTATCTCCAACAGATTGGAACCCTATTCAATAGATATGCAGCTTTTCAAGTGCATAACCCCCAAAAGGAAATAGGAAACTCAGTAGTACTCATCCTATAGCACACCTTATCACATAGGGTGTGATTGCTCCGCCCCGATACACCGACGTGCTGTGGTGCATACGGAGGAGTAATGCTGAGAGAGAATCTCATTCTCCTTTAGAATACTCCAAGAATTCCGTGCTCAAGTATTCTCCTCCCTGATCACATCAAAGGACATAATACTTATACCTATTGTGGTTCTCTACGTCTAACTTATATTCTTTAAATTTCTCAAAAGCTTCAGACTTGTGTTTCAACAGGAACATATGCCCGAATCTTGAGAGATTATCAGTGAATGTAATGAAGTACAAAGAACCGGTCCTGGCATGTGTAGACAGGGAACCTACATATATCATCATGTATCAATCCCAAGAGTTCATCTAACTCTTTCTCTGATTCCAATAAACGGAGCTATGGTCATCTTATCTTTGGGACATGACTGGCAAGTTTCACAAGATGTAAGTTCAAACTGATTTAAATATGCATCTTAATGTAACTTAGCTAGCCGGGTCGCATTGATATGACCTAGTCTACAATGCCTCAAGAAGGATTCGTTCATTTCTGAACTCTTCCTCTTGTGTGTGTTCTGTACGTTAAGAACCATGGTTTGATTTAGAACGTATATTCTTTTAGATAACAAGCCTGAACCGATCAACTCTTGATATAGGAAATGTTCAAAACATTATCCATCAATACAAAATTATATCGTTCTTTACTAAATAAAAAGACTGATATGATGTTGTATATCAGGTTCGGTATCTAATAACGTTCATTCAGAATCAATGTATTTGGTAATACAGGGTGATAACTACCAACATACTTGGCCGCAACACTTGCACCATTTCCAACTCTTGAAATTTATCACCCATTCTCAGTTCTCTGCCTATCTGTAGCCCATATTGTAGGGATCCTAGGCACACTAATGAAGTCTCACAAGTGATCAAACATGGCCAATTCTAATTTTTTCATGTGCTTACAAACCCTAATACGAATCGTTAACTAGATGTATAGGCGATGCAATGCAAATAAACAACTTTAACTTAAAGGAAAGAGGCTACAACCTTTGTAGATCTGGTCCTCCACCTCCTAGGCTCCGTGATGACGCCCCTCCGCTGTCCATATTGAATCCCGGACTCTAGCATCGGCTTCATCGGAGAAATGGGCGGGCTAGGTCGTCGACTTCGATGCCGAAGATAATCTACGTCGAGGCAACTCAAGATCAAGCTCCAACTTCACCAAGCCATGAAACTTGTGAAGAAAACACCCTATACTACTTGGAAAGTGGTAGAGGGTGAAGAATTAGGAAGTGGGTTCACTTTAGAATTGGATTTCTCACTCATTTTCTCAAGTTGCCATTAAAGGTTGCAAGTTTTTCTTCTTGTTGATAAAGAAGAAGAAGAAAGAATATGATAAGTATATCCAAAATAGAAAATAAAATGAATACATATCATAATGGCAACCATAGTTAGGTGTAGAGAATGAACCATGGTTAGGTTGAATGGTTAGGTTAAATAAAACAAACAAAATGGTCAAGCTTTCAACACTTCAAGAAGTTTCATGAAAGAAACAGAATAAGCCACCATTCTATTTATCTTCCAAAAATTGAATAAATAAATAAATAGATGAATAAGTAAATAAAAACCCTAACCATTAACATAACCATGGTTTAAACTAAACATACACCCAAACTATCATGTATCATCAAACATGATACAAACAAGTGCACAAAAAATATATCACATATACAACTTGAGCATTTCAAGTGAGAAAATCCATTTAAAGTGAAACAATACTAGTTAATGTAAAGTAATATATCAAATATATAATTATGCATTAAATCATTAAATCAGCACTTCATTCAATGATCCGGTCATGTCGCATATAACCGACTAGTATCCAATGTATCGACTTATCGAATCAATCTTCGATTCGATAACTAGGTTATATCGCATACAACCATTCGATACATTCATCGCGAGAATAGAATACTGTATCACATACACGCATTATTCTCGGTCCCGCACATATCTTATATGCGCTCCTATTTCGTTTCGCTTGAGCCAGCAAACCTCTGTGTAGGACTCTAAAGACTCGTCAATACGCCGGCACCAGATGATGATCATATCAAGCATCCATAAGCCGCAAGCGGTCTGCTAAACGTAACGGACATCCGGGTATTGAGCGATCAGAAGATCGACGAGCACGCCCGCTCACACTCCTGTGAATCCAACCAGTAACACTTACCGTACATTCCGGTCTGTTCGTCTGATATGTCGCATATCTCGCCTAGGGGTGGTAAACGTCAGACCCTAGTAGCTTGATAAGTCATGCCGACGTAAGGTCCATAACATTCTTGAAACTACTTATAACTCTTACCAGTATATTGCTGCAACCCTGGCCAGGGATTTCCTGTTATGGCCAGTCGAGCATAGCGCAACATCAACCCCCAATACCGGGAAAGACGAATCCCCTCCAATCGCTCATTGCCTCCATGTGAATCGGGACTGTACCCAAAAACCACCTGTTTGCATGACTCAGTAGAGTCGTGGTAGGGTGGAAATCAAAGCACAGTGGGAGACACACAAGACTCTTTGACGATCTCGGGTCATCAGACTAAGCTATACCAGTGTCACTAGAGAACTGCCGTGAGGTATAATACCATCTGGGTGTTCTCGGCGAGTCCGTTCAGTGTACCCAGTCTCCACTGAGCACCCGCATACCATCTCTGATGTCAAACACCAATGGATATGCGATCATCCATTGCCCATCACATGGGTCGAGAAGATATACGCTAGTCTACTCTGGAATATCGATGCCCCGTCTCGATATTCCCACGACTAGGAACATTAAGGATGTACTCATGGACTATCCAGGCCCCACTAGTATGATCTACATCATAGTCCTGGAAGTCAAGCACATATCCTAAGGGCTTTATCAACATGTAATCAGAGAGACAGAGAGTATACATGTTAAGATAAAGAGCAACCAGATAGCGTACTATCATGTCGAGCAAGAAAGTCCTACCTATATATGTCCCAGCATCCACTACAATATACATCTAATGTACAGTAATGGCCTCTAGGGCATACATATAACTAACAATCTCCCACTTACACTAGGGCCATCTGTAGCAGTAGTTGTAGTATCTAATACTCAACCATCCCCTAAAAGTTTCTCTTTGGGAAAAGGCCTTCGTGAGTGGATCCGCCGTGTTGTCCTCTGAGTCTACTCTCCTAACCTCGATCACCCTGGAGATCAACTATCTCCATGATCAGGTGATACTGCCTCAGAATATGTCTGGGTCACTGATGGGATCGGGGTTCCTTGGCCAAAGCCACACTTCCATTGTCATACAATGGTAGGAACCTAGTTCATCTTATGAACCAATATACACCCAAACTGCCTCTTTGGTAGTATCTTTAACAGCGATGTTACCAACCTTTATCGTCTAGTTTGCCACGGTATCTAGCTTGGAACTCTTCCAACATACCGTCCCTTTACTGAGGGTAAAGACAATGCCTGTGACTGACATTCAGTCGTCTTTATCACCCTGGAACCCTTCCAGTGATTCTCCCCAGGATCGATTGATACCATCTCACTACATCTAGTGAGAATCCTAGCATCCAATTACATCTATCTTATAGATGAAAACTCAGGATTTAGGAGGTATCACTTTGATCCTATTGGAGAATCCTTGTGATAAGCGGAGATTGACCGTGCGTAGCATAGGAAACTCTTTTCTTATCAAGAGTATGTTGTCCACGTACAATACGAGGATGACCACCTTACTCTCTACTGCCTTTTTGTATATACAAGGTTCATCTACCATTTTGATGAAGTCAAACTCTTTGACTACCACATCAAAACAGATGTTCCAACTCCGTGATGCCTGCTTTATCATGTAAAGCAACTTGCACACGTTTCCGCTGCTCCCACTGTTTACGAAGCCCTCTGACTGTGTACTTATAGACGCACTTTTCTAAAACATCATTTAGAAAAGCAGTCATGGCACCCAACCGCCAGATGTCGTAGTCATGGTATGTAGCCGTGGCAAGTAGGATCTGGATGGACTTAAACATAGCCACTGGAAAAAGGGTTTCATCATTATCCATGCCTGGTCGATGACGAAAACCTTTAACAAGTCGAGCTTTGAAAGTCTCAACTTTTCCATCTACACCAAGTAATCTTCTCAAGATATACTTGCTCCTGATGGGGATTTAATGTTAGTTATATGTATGCCCTAGAGGCCATTACTGTACATTGGATGTATATTGTAATGGATGCTGGGACATATATAGGTAGGGCTTTCTTGCTCGACATGATAGTACGCTATCTGGTTGCTCTTTATCTTAACATGTATACTTTCTGTCTCTCTGTTACATATATATAAAGCCCTTAGGATGTGTACTCGACTTCCAGGACTATGATGCAGATCATACTAGTGGGGCCTGGATAGTCCATGAGTACATCCTTCAGTGTTCCTAGTCGTGGGAAAATCGAGATGGGGCATCGATATTCTAGAGTAGACTAGCGCATGTCTTCTCGACCCATGCGATGGGCGATGGATGATCCCATATCCATTGGTGTTTGACATCAGAGATGGTATACGGGTGCTCAGTGGAGACTGGGTACACTGAACGGACTCGCCGAGAACTCTCAGTTGGTATCAAACCTCACGTCAGATGGCAGTTCTCTGGTGACACTGGTACAGCTTTGTCTGTTGACCCGAGATCGTCATAGAGTCTTGTGTGTCTCCCACTGTGCCTTGATTTCCACCCTACCACGGCTCTACTGAGTCATGCAAACAGGTGGTTTTTGGGTACAGTCCCGATTCACATAGAGGCAATGAGCGATAGGAGGGGATTCGTCTCTCCCGGTATTGGGGGTTGATGTTGCGCTATGCTCGACTAGCCATAACAGAAATCCCTGGCCAGGGTTGCAGTGATCTACTGGTAAGTGTTATCAGTAGTCTCACACATGTTATGGACCTTACGTCGGCATGACTTATCGAGCTACTGGGGTCTGACGTTTACCACCCCTAGGCGAGATATGCGACATATCAGACGAACAGACAGGACTGTACGGTGAGTGTTACTGGTTGGATTCACAGGAGTTTGAGCGGGCTTGCTCGTCGATTTTCTGATCGCTCAATACCCGGGTGGCCGTTACGTTTAGCAGACCGCTTGCGGCATGTGGGTGCTTGATATGATCATCATCTGCTGCCGGCGTATTGACGAGTCTTTAGAGTCCTACACAGAGGTTTCCTGCCTCAAGCGAAACGAAATGGGAGCGCATATGAGATATGTGCGGGACCGAGAATAATGCGTGTATGTGATACCGTATTCCATTCTCGCGATGAATGTGTCGAATGGTTGTATGCGATATAACCTAGTTATCGAATCGAGGATTGATTCGATAAGCCGATACATTGGATACTAGTCGGTTATATGCGATATGACCGGATCGTTGAATCAAGTGTTGATTTAATGATTTGATGTATAATTATATATTTGATATATTACTTTGCATTAACTAGTATTGGTTCACTTTAAATGGATTTTCTCACTTGAAGTTCACTAGAAATGCACATTGTATATGTGATATATTTTTGTGCACAAGATTGTATCATGTTTGATGATACATGCTAGCTTGGGTTTGTGTAAAGAATTAAACCATGGTTAGTTAGTGGTTAGGGTTTCATTTGATTTACTTATTCATTTATCTATTTATTTATTTATTTATTATGGAAATGATAAAGAGAAAATGGTGGCTTTCTTTGTTTGTTGTTGAAGCTTCATGAAGCTTTGACTAAGTGACCATTTTGTCTTCATGCTTAACCCTAACCATCCAAACTAACCATAGTTCTTTCTCTACACTTGACCATGGTTGAAATATGATAAGTATTCATTTTATTTTCTTTTTAAAAACAACTTATCATATTATCTTCATCTTCTTCTCTTTCTTCAACATGAAGAAAGCTTGCCTCCATCAATGGCAACTAGTGAAAAAGAGTGAGAAATCCAATTCTAAAGTGAACCCACTTCCTATTTCCTAATCCTCTACCTCTTGCCAAGTAGTATAGGGTGTTTTCTTCATAAGTTTCATGGCTTGGTGAAGTTGGAGCTTGATCTTGAGTTGCCTCGACGTAGATCATCTTCGGCATCGAAGCCGACGACCAAGTCCGCCCATTTCTCCGATGAAGCCGATGCTAGAGTCATGGATTCAATTTGGACAGCGGAGGGACGTCATCACGGATCCTAGGAGGTGGAGGATCGGATCTACCAAGGTTGTAGCCCCTTTCCTTTAGCTGTAAATTCGTTTACTTTCTTGCATCGCCTATATATCTAGTTAACGATCCGTATTAGGGTTTGTAGGCACAAGGAAAATTTAGAATTGGCCATATTTGATGCCTTGTGAGACTTCATTAGTGTGCCTAGGAACCCTACAGTGGTATCAGAGCCTAGCTAGAGCCTTAGGCGATGCGTAGACGGAGTTAGAAGTCCGATCGAACCGAAATCCTAACACAAATTTGCTCTCTGGACTTTTTCCAAAAACTGGGTTTTTTCCAGATTAAAAATATGCAGAAAAATCAGCAGGAGAATATAAGAGTTACTGTTAAATTCGACAGCCTGATTCCATCAAACCGCCGCGGTTCCACGGCACGAGCATGCCTCGTGCGGCGGTTCCGCGGCTGTTTAGTCTCTTTTCGCATTGAATTTTGCACTGTAATTCTTGTGTTGCAGTGCTGGTTTTCCTGGGAATTTTTAATATTTATTCAAGAGTTGAATTTTCTGGGTTGTATTGTGGACTCGGTGTTTCGATCGGATTGTCTAATTTTGTCTGTATGTTTTTCCGGATAATTTTAGAATATGTTAGAAAGTTCGGCCGGATATAAATACCCATTTTTTCCCCTGCCGGGAAATTTCCAATTGTTGGACATTTCCGTAGTTTAATGACGTTCTAAGTAGTGCAAGTAACGCGATGGTCCCTCTAGAAGACCACAAACCTTAACTCGATTATGTGACCGTCTTGAACTGCCGTTTGAACCTTCGGGTTTGGGGCTGTACGGCATGCCACATGTGAGGCGTTGGCTTGACCCTTCTACGGCTGGACCGTTGGTACTGAGGCATGAACTGAATGTTTTTAGACTTATTTCATGTGTTGAGCTGTATTGGGAAAACCTGGGTGTTCGATTGTTCGATCGGAAAGTTTAACATTTTCTATTTATCCGGAATGTGATACAATAATTGGAATTCACAAGTAGTTATGAGATAACTGAATGAATGTTATAAACATAGCAGTTTAGTCCCATTTGATCGGTTGCCATGGAATTTTGACGTGATCAAAAGTCCTTCGCAATCACGTAGCGTACGCGGATACTCGCCGGGTAAACTTAATAGACAGCCTCACTCCATAGCCCCGACCAAGTGACTGTAGGAGAACCCCGTCGCCGAAAGCATCCGTTCGGGTGCTCGCGGCAGCGGTGTTCCGCCTTGGTGCACTTTGTCGACGGCGTCGGGGGTGCGGCCGCCTACTGAAGTTTGCGACGAGCATTCGATCAGGATGTCGGGAATCTTGTTGAATTGCCCGACTTTAAATTGAAAAGTGTTTTCGATTTTGAGACTAAAATGTGGGGTTTATAATTGTTAGGCATGTGATGTCTAAGGAATTCATTGGTCTAGGCATGCGATGTCTAAAGAGTTTGCGGATTCCAACTGTTGTAGTTTTACACTTTCTTTTCTGTGGCCGTAAGTGTAATATGTCATATCGCCGGTTTCGTTGCTATATGTCAACGACATTTGGGATGCGCATATTTACTTATGTTGATGACATGTGATGTTATGTGTTGCTGGATATGTTATATTGGATCGTCGTGTTTGAATAGCCGGGGGGGTTTTATGTGAGATGAGTGTTTTTCCTTTTCATTCATGTAAAAACTTGTATAGTAACTATCCCGTTCTTATATTTCTCAATATAGTCAGCATAACTTACAATTTATATGTTATTCAGTCTAACATGGCCCATGAGTACGTCAGAGTTAAGGACTGGATGTATGTGGAGTGGAAACAACGTATGCAACCTAAGTTTGTCGCAGGAGTTGCTGCTTTCCTTGAATTTGCACGCGCACATAATAAGATCATAATAGAGAAGATTCTCTGTCCGTGCGATAGATGTGGCAATAAGTACTGGCAGAAGGTAGAATTGGCAGAGCTTCATATTGTAAAACATGGGTTTACTCGACTTTATTCAACTTGGAAATATCACGGGGAAGGAGAAGAATGCAGTCATGCGGTAGAAGAAGAAGGAGAACACGATAATGCGGCAGGAGAAGAAGAAGAATTCGGTAATACGGCAGGAGACGGAAATTTATTTCCATCAGAAGAAATGGAGGATATGGTAGAGGCTGCCCTAGGTGAATCTATTCGTACCGAAGATGACATTCCTTCCAGTCAAGGACCGCGTGCGGATAAATATGAAAATTTCATGAATGATGCTAGGAAACCAATTTATGAGAATGCGAAGTATTCCACCCTCTCATGGTTCGTCCAACTTTTCCAGATTAAGTGCCTAAATGGATAGAGCAACAAGTCATTCACAATGCTTCTTTCGTTCTTGAAAGATTCTATGCCTCCGGGAAATAATGTGCCCGAAAGCTGGTACGAAGCCCAGAAGATGATGTCTGATTTGGGTCTAAAGTGCGAGAAGATTCAAGCATGTCCTAAAAATTGCGTGTTGTACCGGAAAGAGAATTCAGATTTGAAAGAGTGTCCAACATGCGTTTGGCCAGGTATAAGCCGAAAGATTCTGATAAGAAGCCTGATATACCTGTGAAGATAGCACGATACTTTCCCATAACACAGAGGCTACAGAGGCTATCCAGGTGCAAGAAAACAGCCGAGGCAATGATTTGGCATCACCGTGCTCCTCCAAGCGAAAATGGAAAAATGAGCCATCCAAGAGATTCACCGGCATGGAAGGATTTCGATAGGAGGCACGCAATATTCAGTAGCGATCCTCGCAATGTCCGGCTCGGACTGGCTACCGATGGCTTCTGTCCATTCAACTATATGGTTGGAAGTCACAGTACATGGCCCGTTGTAATGATAATTTATAATCTGTCGCCTTGGTTGGCTATGGAAAAATCATACTTTATGATGCCTCTTCTTATCGACGGACCAAACTCACCGGGGAACAATATCGACGTCTATCTCCGACCTCTGATCGAGGAGCTGAAAACTTTGTTCATTGATGGTGTAGAGACATATGATTCAAACACAAATACAACCTTCATACTGCGTGCGGCTTTAATGTGGACAATTAATGACTTTCCTGCGTATGGAATGCTATCAGGTTGGTCCGTACATGGTCACAAAGCATGTCCTCATTGCCATGAACACACAACATCAAAATTTTTGAATTTTAGCAGGAAGGTTTGTTATTGCGGCCATCGACGTTTTCTGCCTCCAGACCACCCCTATAGGTTAGACACGGTTCACTTTGATGGTCATCAGGAGCTTCTTGGGCCTCCATCCCCATTGTCCGGAGAGGACGTGACTGCTAAATGGGATGGTTACAATAACGTGACCTTCGGGATGGATCCGACGAAATAGGTCAAACCACAATATTGGAACAAGTTAAGCATTTTCTTCGAGCTTCCGTACTGGTCTACAAATTCAGTGCGTCATTGTCTGGACGTCATGCATATAGAGAAGGGAGTATCAGAGCACATACTTAACTTGCTTCTGTTTAAAGACGGGAAATCGAAAGACAACATGAATGCCCGGATGGATTTACAAGAGTGGGGAATAAGAAGTGAACTGCAGCCTAAACCGGTAGCGGGTAAACCGGGCAAGTTTGTACTTCCCAATGCCGCTTATCATATGTCACAACCAGAGAAGAAAAGATTCCTGCAGGTGTTCATGATTTGAAAGTCCCCACAGGTTTCTCAGGATCATTCAGCAAGAAAATAAAAATTGTGAAGGGCAAGATCGATGGGCTGAAAAGTCATGATCACCATGTTATCGTAGAGCACCTTCTTCCATTATCCCTCAGGACTTCTCTCCCCGACTCGGTTGGTCTAGTAATCAACGACCTATGTTGTTTTTTCAGGGAGTTGTGTGCTAAAACACTGGAGGTTGCGACGCTGGATAAACTAGAAAATTCTATTGCGTTGATACTTTGCAAGTTTGAGCGTATTTTCCCACCGTCATTCTTCGATATCATAATACACTTGATGGTTCATCTTGCAACTGAGGCGAAGTTAGCCGGACCGGTACAATATCGATGGATGTATCCCGTCGAGAGGTACGTGTAATTTTTCATTTCGCGTAATTTATAAATTTATTGTTGTCCTGTATGCCCGTGTTTATTTATTCAACATATTCTCATTAGGTACCTTTACACTCTTAAGAAGTATATACGCAATAAAAATCGACCAGAGGGTTCTATCATGCAAGGTTATCTTCTTGATGAAGCAACCACATTTTGTTCCCGCTATCTGGACGAGAACATTGAGACAAGGCTTAACCGACCACGAAGAATTCAAGACGGGCCATATGGTAAAGCCGAGTATAAGAGGGTAGACACTATGTTTATCAACAAGATATACCGGTTTATCTTGCTTAATTACGCATTTCTTGAACAAATTAGAGAGTAAGTTCTTTTGGATTAATTGTTATATCTGTGTTTGTGTGCGTATGAAATGACATAATATTAATGTCACAATTATTTGTTGAAAACAGAACTCATTTTAACGAGGTACGTGAGGGGCATCCTGATTGGAATGAAGAACGTTTGGAAAAATACCATCACGATAATTTTTGTGATTGGGTCACAGAGCATGTAAGTTATTCGAATTACATTTTATTGCTATCAGTTTTAATCTAAACTTGTATCGTTATGTATTTATCGTAAAATTTGTTTTGTTAGATCCACGATCCGAACTTGTCTGCATCATTTGAGAGTGATTCAAGATGTTTAGCTCAATTTCCAAGTATGGAGGTTGCACATTACAAAGGATTTGGTGTCCTTGGATACAAATTCGAAGTTAAGGACATAGAAACATCTAGAACCACTCAGAATAGTGGGATTGCGACGGTAGGATCGGACGGTGTGATTTACTATGGGTACTTAAATTGTATACTCGGCATCCACTATCCCGGACGATCAGAACCCTTTTATATATTCCAGTGTACTTGGTACGATCCGCGAACCGATACAGACAGGTGGAGAAGCGGTCTTGGGACTTGGAAAGATGAATATGGATTGACCAGTGTGAACACACTTCGATTTTACACTCAGGACGATCCGTTTATCTTTCCGAACCAAGCGTTCCAAGTATACTACTCACAGTGTTTGAAGCATCCGGGGTGGAGTGTTGTATGCCGATGGAAACCTAGAGATGTCTACGATGTCCCAGAATACGAGGACAGCGATGAGGACGAAGAAGAGAGAAGGCTTAAAGTGCTCCGACCGTCTGTTTCGAAGGACGGGTTGTCTTCGACCGATCATGAAGTTACGTGGGTTAGAAATGACATCGACGATGAAATCCAAGTAGATATGTATGATGCGCCCACGAAACGAAAAAGGTTATCAGTAATGTTATATTATTACTTCACATTTTACGCTCTAGATCATATATAGTCAATACTTTTAATGATTGTCTAATCCGTCCACGAACCGCTTATCTAGATTTGATGACGATGTCGGGAGCAGCGAGGGGCGGCAGGAGCTCCAGCCGCGGCAGAGGCAGAGGCAGAGGCAGAGCGGTTCTTCCGCCCGGAGAGCTCCGTAGGGAGCCTCAGAGGGCCGGTCTTGCACCCAGATCGGAGACCCCTTCGGATGCCTCCTTCCGTGTTGATTTGGCCACACCTCCAGGTATACTGCACGCATATCCATTTTGAATGTAATATTACAGATATTCATGCATGTTTATGTCAAAATTACTTATATTGTCAATGTTTGATTGTCTAGTTGTTGGTGATGCGTCCACATCTGGGACAGAGGCCACCCCCGCTCCTCCAGGTATGTTTATATATCATATAGTGTATGTATATTAATTTAGAATGCTATATCATAAATACACACATTCCTTTTGCTCTTACTTAGCAATTTTTATTATTGTCTAGCTGTAGGTAGTGACACCACCGCACCTGCGGGTATGTTTATATATCCTATAGTGCATGCATATTGATTTAGAATGTTATATTATTGATCTACACATTCTTTTTGCAATTACTTATATAATCTATTTTTAATTGTCTAATTATAGGTGGTGCGTCCACACCTTCCACATGGGCCACTCCTGCCGCTTCCATACCCTCCGCATCGTCTGCAGGTTAGTATGAATAAATTTAAAATATTTATTCATTTTACATATGCTCTATAGAATAAATATGAACTTCATGGAAATTTAGCGTCGATGTTTATTTTATAGTTGGAGGGGATGCGTCCGGGTCCGGGACCCCGGTTGTTCCTCATCGGAGGAACTATCGTCCCGCTCGTGCTGCTGCTCGGGCCCAGGCTCGTGCGCTAGTCACCGGAGGTATATATCACACTTGAATTTTTGTTTAACCTTGATTTCTTAATACAACTTTGTCTTATTATTGATTGTCTTGATATTTCGTGCAGACGCAGGGCCTCTCCATCCCCAGAAGGGGACTCGAGGCCCGAATCAGTCCCATAGGCTGAGGCCTGATAGAGCTAGGGGGGAGGCAGCATTCCCCCTATTTTTTACCCTTGACTATCGCTATACCGGTCCTCATTCCGAGAGGTTCGGCCGGTATTTGGGGGACGAGAGCCGGATCGTGAAGAACTATCCACTTCACGTTGAGTGGGGCGAGCAGCACCAGCGCTCAATCGCCCTCTTCTTTGATCAGGCTCGGGTATGTATTAATATATATTTTCATTTGATCTATCCAATATATTTATTATTAACACTTGCAATCTAATAACAATGTTTTTTTTTGTATTTTCAGTTGGATTACGATTTTCATCCTGTAGCCGACCCTGATCACCCGGGGAGGGTGCTCGACCTTCATGCTCTGTACAATGGCCTGATGAAGAACATGCAGGCCAAGGTCCGATACAACAGGAATGAGCTGAAGGCCGACTGCTACTCCCTGTGGATGGCGACCCCCGAGGCAGAGAGAGCGGCCTTCCTATCTACTCCGGCGTTTGCGAGAGTCGACGTAGAGACATGGCCTCTATTGTGCGCTTATTTCGACTCCGAACGCAAACAGGTATGTATTTTAAATTTAATTCATTATTTATGATATAATTTATTTCTTTGTGTTTCTTAATTAGAAAACTAAATGTTAATGCGTTGTGCAGAAACAGACCGCTCAGAATACGGAGAACAGGAAGTCGGCGAAGAGGGGTCGCCCCACTTACACAGGTGGCTCGAGGAACATTACTCGAGCCATGGAGTTATCGGTAAATTAAGAGTTATTTTCTAATATTCTGCAATATTAAGAGTTATTCTCTAATATTTCTAATATTAAGAGTTACTTTCTAATATTGCAGACATCTCGTACCGTGGCGTCAGGTGGTACACCGAGCGTGCTGTCTGCATATCTTGCCGTCCACGGCACCTCGACAGATCCCGCCACGGGCGCGCTTCAATATCCCGACGTCGCTACCCAGGAGTACTGCGTAAGTGTTAATATTTTTTCTACCCAAATTTGAAATTTTAGTTTTGGAAGGTTTAAGTTTAAATTTTATACTTATACTTTACTGCTTAATGTGGGTGTAGGAGCGGGTGGTTGAGCAGGCCCAGGCCTCGGGGATCGATTTTACCGGACAAAACGATCCGAGGCTACTGACCCCAGTTCTGGACGCCGCACACGGAGGGCACCACGGAGGTTGGGAGAGAGGCCGGGGATTGGGCCCTAGCAGGGCCCATATGAGGTTGGACTCTACCCCGGCGGTTACTTCCTCCGTCTCCAGTGACCGGCATGTCCATCAGGAACTGGATAGCTTGAGGGCCACCGTTCAGGAGTTGAAGGAGATGCTGGTATGTATACTACTTTATAGTTAAACATCATTTCATATTATATACATATCAACATATCCATAATTAGTACGTAGCTTGAGCTTATTTGGTTTTAGACTTAAGTTTGATTAATCATACATACATATGTAATTAAAATAAACAACGCATTTCCAAACTAGATATCCAAACAGGGTTTCGAAATAACTTAATAATGATACGAATTCGAATAATACACAGTTCTTACACGCTTCTTACACACGTTATGTCCAGACGTGACAGGGTAGATCGGCCGAACCTCCACATGCATCTCCTTCGGCTGCGGCTCCGCAAGCCACTACATCGGCTGCGGTTCCGCAGACAGCTCCTGTAGCTCCACCGCCCACTCAGACTCCCACAGCCGCGGCTCCGCAAGCGACTACCTCGATGGCGGCTGCGCAGACCACATCGCCAGCTCCACATGCCGCTCAGACTCCCGCTCGCGACGCATTGCAGAGTTTATTGACCAAGGAGCAGGCGCGCGTTATTCTAACGTTATTCAGAGGTGGAGCTGGACCGAACTAGGGTAGCTTTTTGGTTCTTATTTTTTGAAACATGTATTTATTTATATCACATTGTACTACATTTTGAAACGATATTGATATTGGTTTGTATTTATATCATATTCAGTTTTTGGGTTTCTTTTGTATATTATATATATGCGTGAGATGTGATTATGAATACTGCAATATATGATTTGATTGATGTATATAGTATTGTGCACAGGGCGGGAAAAAATCTAGCAGCCTATTTTTTTTCAAAAAAATACAGACAATATGTACCTACGGATTAAGCCGTAGGTATATATGTTGCCCCTACGGAGTTGTCCGTAGGGGAAAACTATCAGGAAACCTGATATTTTCCCCCGTGATCTCAGTGCAGGGTGTTGGGAGTGCCCCTACGGATATGTCCGTAGGGGCCACTGTCTATCCCCTACGGAGTTATCCGTAGGGGCAAAATATCAGGTTTCCTGGTATTTTGCCCTTACGGCATAGTACCTACGGATATATCCGTAGGGGATACCACAAGGACCTACGGTTCTATCCGTAGGTACATACAATATATTCAAAAAAACATAAAAAATATATGATTTGATTGCCTCTACGGAGTAATCCGTAGGGGCAATAACACCTACAGATATATCCGTAGGGGCAATAATTTGCCCGTAGGGGCAAGTTAGGGCCTCAACTTGCACCTGCGGCCTTTGCACCCACGGGGTATTTTTTCGCCCCTACGCATATATCCGTAGGGGCAGTGGGTTGCCCCTACGGATAAATCCGTAGGGGCAACCCTTATTTGTAGTAGTGTACAGTTCTAGCTTTGCATCGCGGTGTTCCTTATAGAACATCCTGCACCTTATTCGATGAGGAAAGGACCGAGATCCCTTCACCGGGAGTGACTCCTTTAGCAATAACTGGCAGATGCTAGAAACCTCGGTTTGTCTTTTGATCGCTTCTATAGTTTCCGCTTTGCACAGTGATATATATGATATATCCCGCACCTCATTCGACGAGGAAAGGGCCGACGATCCCTTCACCGGGAGTGACCACTTTAGCAAAACTAGAAAAGCCTCAAAAACATTCCATTTAAAAACCATTTGATTCCGCAACGAGATCAAGTTCAAAGCGTTAAAGGTTTTCTTAAAAACCATTTGCAACCCTCCGTCATTTTAGGAAGTAGAGTACTTAGTATTCGTGCTACGTTTGTCGACCATAGCCGAGGCGTAGTGTGCGGTAGCTAAGTGATATCTTCCTACACAGCATATGATGCGATTAGTTAGGACAGTCATGTGGCTTTGTTGACCTTAGCCAAGGGTCATGTGGGTGGGTCTAATTAATCACGAAATGACGGGTAGAACTTGACCAGTACCTATGATTTGTTGACCTTAGCCAAGGCCACCGGTGCTAGGGGTAAAAACCATTATCGGGAGTTTCAAGTGTTGAAACTTGCAATGAGATTGCATACCTTCTATGTGGTAGTTGGATCCCGATACCCACTGCGAGTAATTGTTACTCCTGGGAGAGTTTTGCACTTTGCAATTAGCCGATCAAGTAGGTGTCTAGAAAGGTGTCAACGGGGTTACGCCTCTGGGAAAACGAGGTTTACTGTAATTAGGTCCATGCGAAAGCACGGGGAATCTCCCTCAAAGTACCGACACTGGCCTGGCTGAAAGATTGGCGAACTTGTAGAGTGTAATTAATCCCGGCTAGTCTTTCCTTTTAAGGTTTGAAGGATGATTTGATAAAAACAGTGGGAGCCATCCTGATTAGATAAAATATATAACCAATCTAATCTTGCAAGAGCGCACGCAGAGTGTTTTCTTCTCTCTCTCTCCTGGCAGCGACCATATCACGCCTTAATCAAGATAATAATACGGATATTGACCGAACCCGCCTGTTATACTGAGCTGGGGAACGTTGGTCCCTCTCCAACTTATAATTGTTATAAGACAGAGCAGGAAATAGGGAATACCAGAATTCCTATGCCACCCAAACGAAGAAAGTGCATATGATGCATCTCCTTCGGGTGTGTTCATTATAAAGAACTGTTTCTCAGTATTCTCTGAATCCTGGGTACTTGATACCGGATCAAGATCCCAGATATGTAATCTGTTACATAGGGCTACAAAAAGGTAGAAAAACTGAGAACGGGTGATAAGTTTCATGAGACAGAAAACGGGGCAAGTGTTGCAGCCAAGTCTGTTGGTCACTGTCACCCTGTATTACCAATACATTGATTCTGAACAAATGCTATTAGATACCGAACCTGATATACAAAATCATATTAGTCTCTTTATTAGTAAAGAAATGATAAAAATTTTGTATTGATGGATGATGTTTTGAACATTTCCTATTTCAAAAGTTGATCGGTTCAGGCACGTTATCTAAAAGCATTGATGTTCTAAATCAAACTACAGTTCCTAGTATACAGAACACACACAAGAAGAAGAGTTCAGAAATGAACGAATCCTTCTTGAGGCATTGTAAACTAGGTCATATCAATGCGACCCGACTGGCTAAAGTTACATTTTAGATGCACATTTAAATCAGTTTGAATTTACATCTTATGGAAACTTACCAGTCATGTCACAAAGATAAGATGACCATAGCTCTGTTTAATGGTAATAGAGAAAGAGTTAGTGAACTCTTAGGACTGATACATGATGATGTATGTAAGGTCTCCTGTCTACACATGCTAGGAATGGTTCTTTATACTTCATTACGTTCTCTGAAAATCTCTCAAGATTCAGGCATATGTTCATGTTGAAACACAAGTCCGAACCTTTTGAGATATTCACAGAATATAAGTTAGAAGTAGAGAACCAAAATACGGGTATAAGTATTATGTCCTATGATAAGATCAGGGAGGAGAATACTTGTGCATAGAATTCCTGGACTATTCTATAGGAGAATGAGATTCTCTCTCAGCATTACTCCTCCGCATACACCATAGCACAACGGTGTATCGGGGCGGAGCAACCGCACCATATAAGATATGGTATGCTCTATGATGAGTACTACTGAGTTACCTATTTCTTTTTGGGGTTGTGCACTTGAGAAGTTGCATACCTATTGAATTGGATCCGAATCAAATCAATGCCTACCACTCCATATAAGATATGGTATGGGAAGAGCCTATCTCTTAAGTAAGTTAAGATTTGGGATTGTCCGGCCTATGTCTAAAAGCAAAATCCGGACAAGATCGAGGCAAGATCAGTTTTGTAGAACTGGAATGGTTCCAGCTATACAAACTGCAGCTGATGATTTGAAAGAACCAAAGGATTCAATAGTTCCCGACGAACCTCAGCCTCTCCGACGATCTAGTAGGGCTCCTCATCCACTTAAGAGATACCTCGGTTTCTCGTAGACAGTGGGAGCGAGGAATGCATCATGAGATGATGACCCAACTATTTTCGAGCAGGCCATCGAGAGTAAAGACTCTGTAAGAATGGCTGGATGCTTTAGCGATCTAAGATGGAATCCATGTACACCAACAAAGTATGGACTTTGGGTGCTATATCTGAAGGATTAAATCCCCATCAGGAGCAAGTATATCTTGAGAAGATTACTTGGTGTAGATAGAAAAGTTAAGACTTTCAAAGCTAGACTTGTTAAAGGTTTTAGTCATCAACCAGGCGTAGATAATGATGATACCTTTTCCAGTGGCTATGCTTAAGTCCATCCGGATCCTACTTGCCACGGCTACATACCATGACTACGATATCTGGTGGTTGGGTGCCATGACTACTTTTCTAAATAATGATTTAGAAGAGAACGTCTATAAGAACTCAGCCAGAGGGCTTCGTAAACAGTGGGAGCAGCGGAAACGTGTGCAAGATTGCTTTACAGAATAAAGCAGGCATCGTGGAGTTGGAACGTCTGTTTTGATGTAATAGTCAAAGTGTTTGACTTCATCAAAATAGTAGACGAACCTTGTATATACAAAAAGGTAGTAGAGAGTAAGGTGGTCATCCTCGTATTGTACGTAGACAACATACTCTTGATAGGAAAAGAGTTTCCTATGCTACGCTAGGTCAATCTCCTCTTATCACATGAATTCTCCATATAGGATCAAAGTGATACCTCCTAAATCCTGGGTTTTGGATCTATGAGATAGATCTAGATGGATGTTAGGATTCTCACTAGTTGTAGTGAGATGGTATCAATTGATCCTGGGGAGAATCACTGGAATTGTTCCAGGATGATAAGGACGACTGAATGTCAGTCATAGGCATTGTCTTCACCCTCAGTGGAGGGACGGTATGTTGGAAGAGTTCCAAGCATGATACCGTGGCAAACTAGACGATAAAGGCTGGTAACATCGCTATTAAAGATACTACCAAAGAGGCAGTTTGGGTGTATGTTGGTTCATAAGATGAACTAGGTTCCTACCATTGTGTGACAATGGAAGTGTGGCTTTGGCCCGTGAACCCTGGTCCCATCAGTGACCCAGACATATTCTGAGGCAGCATCACCTGATCATGGAGATAGTTGATCTCCAGGGTGATCGAGGTTAGGAGAGAAGACTCAGAGGACAACACGGCGGATCCACTCACGAAGGCTTTTTCCCAGAGAGAGACTATTAGGGGATGGTTGAGTATGTGATACTGCAACCACTGCTACAGATGGCCCTAGTGCAAGTGGGAGATTGTTAGTTATATATATGCCCTAGAGGCCATTACTGTACATTGGATGTATATTGTAATGGATGCTGGGACATATATAGGTAGGACTTTCTTGCTCGACATGATAGTACGCTATCTGGTTGCTCTTTATCTTAACATGTATACTTTCTGTCTCTCTGTTACATGTTGATAAAGCCCTTAGGATGTGTACTCGACTTCCAGGACTATGATGCAGATCATACTAGTGGGGCCTGGATAGTCCATGAGTACATCCTTCAGTGTTCCTAGTCGTGGGAATATCGAGATGGGGCATCGATATTCCAGAGTAGACTAGCGCATGTCTTCTCGACCCATGCGATGGGTGATGGATGATCCCATATCCATTGGTGTTTGACATCAGAGATGGTATACGGGTGCTCAGTGGAGACTGGGTACACTGAACGGACTCGCCGAGAACTCCCAGTTGGTATCATACCTCACGTCAGATGACAGTTCTCTGGTGACACTGGTACAGCTTTGTCTGTTGACCCGAGATCGTCATAGAGTCTTGTGTGTCACCCACTGTGCTTTGATTTCCACCCTACTACGGCTCTACTGAGTCGTGCAAACAGGTGGTTTTTGGGTACTGTCCCGATTCACATGGAGCAATGAGCGATAGGAGGGGATTCGTCTCTCCCGGTATTGGGGGTTGATGTTGAGCTATGCTCGACTGGCCATAACAGGAAATCCGTGGCCAGGGTTGCAGTGATCTACTGGTAAGTGTTATCAGTAGTCTCACACATGTTATGGACCTTACGTCGGCATGACTTATCGAGCTACTGTGGTCTGACGTTTACCACCCCTAAGCGAGATATGCGACATATCAGACGAACAGACCGGACTGTACGGTAAGTGTTACTGGTTGGATTCACAGGAGTGTGAGCGGGCTTGCTCGTCGATCTTCTGATCGCTCAATACCCGGGTGGTCGTTACGTTTAGCAGACCGCTTGCGGCTTGTGGGTGTTTGATATGATCATCATCTGCTGCCGGCGTATTGACGAGTCTTTAGAGTCCTACACAGAGGTTTCCTGGCTCAAGCGAAACGAAATGGGAGCGCATATGAGATATGTGCGGGACCGAGAATATTGCGTGTATGTGATACCGTATTCCATTCTCGCGATGAATGTATCGAATGGTTGTATGCGATATAACCTAGTTATCGAATCGAGGATTGATTCGATAAGCCGATACATTGGATACTAGTCGGTTATATGCGATATGACCAGATCATTGAATCAAGTGTTGATTTAATGATTTGATGTATAATTATATATTTGATATATTACTTTACATTAACTAGTATTGGTTCACTTTAAATGGATTTTCTCACTTGAAGTTCACTAGAAATGCACATTGTATATGTGATATATTTTTGTGCACAAGATTGTATCATGTTTGATGATACATGCTAGCTTGGGTTTGTGTAAAGAATTAAACCATGGTTAGTTAGTGGTTAGGGTTTCATTTGATTTACTTATTCATTTATCTATTTATTTATTTATTTATTTATTATGGAAATGATAAAGAGAAAATGGTGGCTTTCTTTGTTTGTTGTTGAAGCTTCATGAAGCTTTGACTAAGTGACCATTTTGTCTTCATGCTTAACCCTAACTATCCAAACTAACCATAGTTCTTTCTCTACACTTGACCATGGTTGAAATATGATAAGTATTCATTTTATTTTCTTTTTAAAAACAACTTATCATATTATCTTCATCTTCTTCTCCTTCTTCAACATGAAGAAAGCTTGCCTCCATCAATGGCAACTAGTGAAAAAGAGTGAGAAATCCAATTCTAAAGTGAACCCACATCCTATTTCCTCATCCTCTACCTCTTGCCAAGTAGTATAGGGTGTTTTCTTCACAAGTTTCATGGCTTGGTGAAGTTGGAGCTTGATCTTGAGTTGCCTCGACGTAGATCATCTTCGGCATCAAAGCCGACGACCAAGTCCGCCCATTTCTCCGATGAAGCCGATGCTAGAGTCATGGATTCAATTTGGACAGCGGAGGGACGTCATCACGGAGCCTAGGAGGTGGAGGACCGGATCTACAAAGGTTGTAGCCCCTTTCCTTTAGCTGTAAATTCGTTTACTTGCTTGCATCGCCTATATATCTAGTTAACTATCCGTATTAGGGTTTGTAGGCACAAGGAAAATTTAGAATTGGCCATGTTTGATGCCTTGTGAGACTTCATTAGTGTGCCTAGGAACCCTACATTTAACCCTTCAGATATAGCAACCAAAGTCCATACTTTGCTGGTGTACATGGATTCCATCTCAGATCGCTGAGCATCCAGCCATTCTTACAGAGTCCTAACTCTTGATGACCTGCTCGAATATAGTTGGGTCATCATCTCATGATGCAATCCTCGCTCCCACTGTCATCGAGAAACTGAGGTATCTCTCAGGCGGATGAGGAACCCTACCAGATCGGCGGAGAGGCTGAGGTTCGTCGGGAACTATTGAATTCTTTTGTTCTTTCAAATCATCAGCTGCAGTTTTGTATAGCTGGAATCTTTCCAGTTCTACAGAACTGACCTTGCCTCGATCTTGTCCGGATTTTGCTTTTGACATAGGCCGGACAATCCCAAATCTTAACTTATTTAAGAGATAGTCTCATCCCATACCATATCTTATATGGAGTGGTAGGCACTGATTTGATTCAAATCCAATTCAATAGGTATGCAACTTCTCAAGTGCACAACCCCCAAAAGGAAATAGGTGACTCAGTAATACTCATCTTAGAGCACACCATATCTAATATTGTGCGATTGCTCCGCCCCGATACACCGTTGTGCTATGGTGTATTCAGAGGAGTAATACTGAGAGAGAATCTCATTTTCGTTTAGAATATCCAAGAATTCCATGCACAAGTATTCTCCTCCCTGATCTTATTATAGGACATAATACTTATACCCATATTGGTTCCCTACTTCTAGCTTATATTCTGTGAATATCTCAAAAGATTTGGACTTGTGTTTCAACAGGAACATATGTCTGAATCTTGAGAGATTATCAGAGAACGTAATGAAGTATAAAGAACCAGTCCTGGCATTTGTAGACAGGAGACCTTACATACATCATCATGTATTAGTCCCAAGAGTTCATTAACTCTTTCTCTGTTTCCAATAAGCAGAGCTATGGTCATCTAATCTTTGTGACAAGACTGGCAAGTTTCATAAGATGTAAATTCAAACTGATTTAAATATGTATCTAAAAAGTAACTTCAGCCAGTCGGGTCGCATTGATATGACCTAGTCTACAATACCTCAAGAAAGATTCGTTCATTTCTGAACTCTTCCTCTTGTGTGTGTTCTGTATACTAGTACCTGTAGTTTGATTTAGAACGTCAATGATTTTAGATAACGTGCCTGAACCGATCAACTTTTGATATAGGAAATGTTCAAAACATTATCCATCAATACAAAATTTTATCATTTCTTTACTAATAAAGAGATTGATATGATTTTCTATATCAGGTTCGGTATCTAATAGCATTTATTCAGAATCAATGTATTGGTAATACAGGGTGACAGTGACCAACAGACTTGGCTGCAACATTTGCCCCGTTTTCTGTCTCATAAAACTTATCACCCGTTCTCAGTTTTCTACCCTTTCGTAGCCCTATGTAACAGATTACATATCTGGGATCCTGATCCAGTATCAAATACCCAGGATGCAGAGGATACTGAGAAACAGTTATTTGTAATGAACACACCCGAAGGAGATGCATCTCATGCACTTTCTTCGTTTGGGCGGCATGGGAATCCTGGTATTCCCCTAATTCCTGCTCGGTCTTATAACAATTATAAGTTGGAGCGGGACCAACGTTCCCCAGCACAGTATAACAAGCGGGTTCGGTCAATACATCCATATTATTATCTTGATTAAGGCGTGATATGGTCGCTACCTGGAGAGAGAGAGAAGAAAACACTCTGCGTGCACTCTTGCAAGATTAGATTGGTTATATATTTTATCTAATCAGGATGGCTCCCACTTTTTTTATCAAATCTTCCTTCAAACCTTAAAAGGAAAGACTAGCCGGTATTAATTACACTCTACAAGTTCGCCAATCTTTCAGCCAGGCCAGTGTCAGTACTTTGAGGGAAGTTCCCCGTGCTTTCACACGGACCTAATTACAGTAAACCTCGTTTTCCCAGAGGCGTAACCCCATTGCCACCTTTCTAGACACCTACTTGATCGGCTAATTGTAAAGTGCAAAACTCTCTCAGGAGTAACAATTACTCGCAGTGGGTATTGGGACCCAACTATCATATAGAAGGTATGCAATCTCATTGCAAATTTCAACACTTGAAACTCCCGATAATGGTTTTTACCCCTAGCACCTATGACCTTGGCTAAGGTCAACAAATCATAGATACTAGTCAAGTTCTATCCGTCATTTCGTGATTAATTAGACCCACCCACATGACCCTTGGATAAGGTCAACAAAGCCACATGACTGTCCTAACTAATCGCATCATATGCTGTATAGGAAGACATCACTTAGCTACCGCACACTACGCCTCGGCTATGGACGACAAACATAGCACGGATACTAAGTACTCTACTTCCTAAAATGACGGAGGGTTGCGAATGGTTTTTGTGAAAACCTTTAACGCTTTGAACTTGATCTCGTTGCGGAATCAAATGGTTTTTAAATGGAATGTTTTTGAGGCTTTTCTAGTTTTTCTAAAGGGGTCACTCCCGGTGAAGGGATCGTCGGCCTTTTCCTCGTCGAATGAGGTGCGGGATATATCATATATATCACTGTGCAAAGCAGAAACTATAGAAGCAATTAAAAGACAAACCGAGGGTTGTTGCATCTGCCAGTTATTGCTAAAGGAGTCACTCCCGGTGAAGGGATCTCGGTCCTTTCCTCATCGAATAAGGTGCAGGATGTTCTATAATGAACACCGCGATGCAAAGCAAGAACTGTAGCTACCTGTTTTATTTTGAAATTCGATTCCACAACATCAATTAGGTTTATTTTCTTTCATTAATCTCATTAATGAATATCCCATCATTTAAGTCCACCTAAACATCACAGATAAATATAACGTACGCTTATGGCATCCGCATTCGCCTCGATGTCCCGTCTGCACCGTTAGGTTAGGTAACTAACGCCAGAACGAGGCAGGGCTAGCGCGGGTGTAAAACATAAGCAACGTCTATATAATATATCATATATACTATATATAATATCTATCTGAACATATCACATGATCACATCACCGATAACGCAGCAGAAAATATCATATGAAATATTGGATATACTAGGACGTCCGTGTTTTTAATACGAGCCGGTATAAAACACGGATTCCACGGTCGTGATGAATAGCCAATCCCACACCCCTAGACCCCTCCGAGAGCGGCAAGCAACCCTACCAATTCTAGGGTTAGCAGACCCGGACTCGATTCCTCGAGTTGGTCTCCCACTGGACCCTAGAACCCGGTTACTTATGCCCTCCTCCTTCGGTCTATCCTAATGCAGAAAAGTAAATACTATACAAATGGTGACATCATCCGCAACCTGGAAGTGCCCCAATAAAAGAATATTACATACAAGTTTTTACATGAATGAAAAGGAAAAACACTCATCTCACATAAAAAAAACCCCGGCTATTCAAACACGACGATCCAATACAACATATCCAGCAACACATAACATCACATTTCATCAACGTAAGCAAATATGCGCATCCCAATTGTCGTTGACATATAGCAACGAAACCGGTGATATCACATATTACACTTACGGTCACAGAAAAGAAAGTGTAAAACTACAACAGTTGGAATCCGCAACCTCTTTAGACATCGCATGCCTAATAAAATGAAATACTTAGACATCGCATGCCTAACAATTATAAACCCCGCATTTTAGTCTCAAAATCGAAAACACTTTTCAATATAAAGTCGGGCAATTCAACAGGATTGCCGACATTCTAATCGAATGCTAGTCGCAAACTTTAGTAGACGGCCGCACCCCCAATACCGTCGACGAAGTGCACTAAGGCGGAACACCGCTGCCGCGAGCACCCGAACGGATGCTTTCGGCGACGGGGTTCTCCTACAGTCACTTGGTCGGGGCTATGGGGCGAGGCTGTCTATTAAGTTTACCCGGCGAGTATCCGCGTACACTACGTGATTGGGACGGACTTTTGATCACATCAAAATTCCGTGGCAACCGATCAAGTGAGACTAAAGTGCTTGATTTATAACATTCATTTAGTTATCTCATAACTATTTGTGAATTCCAATTATTGTATCACATTCCGGATAAATAGAAAATGTTACACTTTCCGATCGAACAATCGAATACCCAAGTTTTCCCGAAACAGCTCAACACATGAAATAAGTTTAAAAACATTCACTTCGTGCCTCAGTACCAACGGTCCAGCCGTAGAAGGGTCAAGCCAACGCCTCACATGTGGCATGCCGTATTGCCCCAAACCCTAAGGTTCAAAGGGCAGTTCAAGAAGGTCACATAATCGAGTTAAGGTTTGTTGTCTTCTAGAGGGACCATCGCGTTACTTGCACTACTTGGAACGTCATTGAACTATGGAAAAATCCAATAATTGGAAATTTCCCGGCAGGGGAAAAAGTGGGTATTTATATTTGGTCGAACTTTTTAACATATTCTAAAATTACCCAGAAAAACACATTGACAAAGTTTGATAATCCGATCGAATCTACGAACTCCCAATACAACCCAGAATATTCAACTCTTGAATAAATATTAAAAAATCCCAGAAAATCCAGAACCAAAATATAGGAATTACTGTGCAAAAAATATTGGGCAATGTGACCATACGGCCGCGGAACCGCCGCAGAAGCCATGCTTCTGCCGCTGTTCCGCGGCGGTTTAGATGATTCAGGGGCTCGTTTTGCACCATAATTCTTAGATCTTCCTGCTGAATTTTTTAAGAATTTTTAATCTGGAAAAAACCCAGTTTTTAAAAAATGTACAGAGAGTCGTTTTGAATTAGGGTTTCGGGTCGATCGGACTTCTAACTCCGTCTACGCATCGCCTAAGGCTCTAGCTAGGCTCTGATACCACTGTAGGGATCCTAGGCACACTAATGAAGTCTCATAAGTGATCAAACATGGCCAATTCTAATTTTTTCATGTGCCTACAAACCCTAATACGGATCGTTAACTAGATGTATAGGCGATGCAATGCAAATAAACAACTTTAACTTAAAGGAAAGAGGCTACAACCTTTGTAGATCCGGTCCTCCACCTCCTAGGCTCTGTGATGACGCCCCTCCGCTGTCCATATCGAATCCCAGACTCTAGCATCGGCTTCATCGGAGAAATAGGCGGGCTAGGTCGTCGACTTCAATGCCAAAGATGATCTACGTCGAGGCAACTCAATATCAAGCTCCAACTTCACCAAGCCATGAAACTTGTGAAGAAAACACCCTATACTACTTAGCAAGTGGTAGAGGATGAAGAAATAGGAAGTGGGTTCACTTTAGAATTGGATTTCTCACTCATTTTCTCAAGTTGCCATTAAAGGTTGCAAGTTTTTCTTCTTGTTGATGAAGAAGAAGAAGAAGAAAGAATATGATAAGTATATCCAAAATAGAAAATAAAATGAATACATATCATAATGGCAACCATAGTTAGATGTAGAGAATGAACCATGGTTAGGTTGAATGGTTAGGTTAAAGAAAACAAACAAAATGGTCAAGCTTTCAACACTTCAAGAAGTTTCATGAAAGAAACAAAATAAGCCACCATTCTATTTATCTTCCAAAAAATGAATAAATAAATAAATAAATGAATAAGTAAATAAAAACCCTAACCATTAACATAACCATGGTTTAAACTAAACATACACCCAAACTATCATGTATCATCAAACATGATACAAACAAGTGCACAAAAAATATATCACATATACAACTTGTGCATTTCAAGTGAGAAAATCCATTTAAAGTGAACCAATACTAGTTAATGCAAAGTAATATATCAAATATATAATTATGCATTAAATCATTAAATCAACACTTCATTCAATGATCCGGTCATGTCGCATATAACCGACTAGTATCCAATGTATTGACTTATCGAATCAATCTTCGATTCGATAACTAGGTTATATCGCATACAACCATTCGATACATTCATCGTGAGAATAGAATACGGTATCACATACACGCATTATTCTCGGTCCAGCACATATCTTATATGCGCTCCTATTTCGTTTCGCTTGAGCCAGGAAACCTCTGTGTAGGACTCTAAAGACTCGTCAATACGCCGGCAGCAGATGATGATCATATCAAGCATCCACAAGCCGCAAGCGGTCTGCTAAACGTAACGGCCACCCGGGTATTGAGCGATCAGAAGATCGACGAGCAAGCCCGCACACACTCCTGTGAATCCAACCAGTAACACTTACCGTACATTCCGGTCTGTTCGTCTGATATGTCGCATATCTCGCCTAGGGGTGGTAAACGTCAGACCGCAGTAGCTTGATAAGTCATGCCGACATAAGGTCCATAACATTCGTGAAACTACTGATAACTCTTACCAGTATATCACTGCAAGCCTGGCCAAGGATTTCCTGTTATGGCCAGTCGAGCATAGCGCAACATCAACCCCAATACCGGGAGAGACGAATCCCCTCCTATCGCTTATTGCCTCTATGTGAATCGGGACTATACCCAAAAACCACCTGTTTGCACGAATCAGTAGAGCCGTGGTAGGGTGGAAATCAAAGCACAGTGGGAGACACACAAGACTCTATGACGATCTCGGGTCATCAGACTAAGTTGTACCAGTGTCACCAGAGAACTGCCATCTGACGTGAGGTATAATACCATCAGAGAGTTCTCGGCGAGTCCGTTCAGTGTACCTAGTCTCCACTGAGCACCCGCATACCATCTCTAATGTCAAACACCAATGGATATGGGATCATCCATCGCCCATCACATGGGTCGAGAAGATATACGCTAGTCTACTCTGGAATATCGATGCCCCATCTCGATATTCCCATGAGTAGGAACATTGAAAGATGTACTCATGGACTATCCAGGCCCCACCAGTATGATCTACATCATAGTCCTGGAAGTCGAGCACACATCCTAAGGGCTTTATCAACATGTAATCAGAGAGACAGAGAGTATACATGTTAAGATAAAGAGCAACCAGATAGCGTACTATCATGTCCAGCAAGAAAGTCCTACCTATATATGTCCCAGCATCCACTACAATATACATCCAATGTACAGTAATGGCCTCTAGGGCATACATATAACTAACACATATAACATATTTCATATATGGGATTCTGATCCGGTATCTCATACCCAGGACATAGAGGATACCGAGAAACAGTTCTCAGTAATGAACATACCTGAAGAAGATGCATCTGCATGTACTTTCTTCGTTTAGGCGGCACGGGAATCCTGGTATTCCCCTATTTCCTGCTCGGTCTTATAACAAATATAAGTTGGAGCGGGACCAACGTTCCCCAGCTTAGTATAACAAGCGGGTTCGGTCAATACATCCATATTATTATCTTGATTAAGGCGTGATACGGTCGCTACCTTGAAAGAGAGAGAAGAAAATACTCATCGTATGCTCTTGCAAGATTAGATTGGTTATTAATATATCTAATCAGGAAGGCTCCCACTGTTTTAGTAAAATCTTCTTTCAAACCCTAAAAGGAAAGACTAGCCGTGATTAATTACACCTTACAATTTTGCAAATCTTTCAGCCAGGCTGGTGCCGGTACTTTGAGTGAGGTTCGCCGTGCTTTCGCACGGACCTAATTAAAATAAACCTCATATTCCCAGAGGCATAACCTCATTAACACCTTTCTAGACACCTACTTCATCGGCTAATTATAATGTGTAAAACTCTCCCAGGAGAAACTCTTACTCGCAGTGGGTATCGGGATCCAACTATCTTATAGGAGGTATGCAATCTCACTGCAAATTTCAACACTTGAAATTCCCGATAATGTTTTGCCCCTAACGTGCTATGACCTTGACGAATGCCAAACAGCCCATAGTCTGCTAGTCAAGTTCAACCCGTACATTTCTTGACTGAATTAAACCCACACGCATGACCCTTGACGAAAGACAAACAACGCCGTATGAATACCCTAATCCAATCGCATCATATACTAGCAGATAAGCACTAGTTATCTACCGTACACTATGCCTTGACGAATGCCAAACTACCGCAGCACGAATACTAAGTAGTACTTATCTGAAATGACGGAGGGCTACGTCAGGTTTTTAAGAAAACCTTTTGCGTAATGAACTTGATATCGTCGTAGAAATGAGTGATTTTGAAAAGGAGTGTTTTTGAGGCTTTTACTAGTTTTGCACAAGAGGTCACTCCCGGTGAAGGGATCTCGGCTCTTTCCTTATCGAATAAGGTGCAAAATATTTCAAAAATACCACTATGCAAAGCAAAAACTATAAAAGCAACCAAAAGACAAACCGGGGGTTTGTAGCATCTGCTAGTTTCGCTAAAGAGGTCACTCCCGGTGAAGGGATCTCGGCTCTTTCCTTATCGAATAAGGTGCTAGATATTTTATAAGGAATACAGCTACGCAAAGTAACAACTAGAGCTACCATTTTTCGAGACAAGTTTCTACAACATCTTTAGATTTCTTTTATTTCAATAATCTCATTAATGAAGTCCCATTTAATTATGCTTCCCAAGCATCACATATGAAACGAAAGCAGTAATATATAATATATATCTTATATATATAATATAAGCATTCGTCTCAGAATATAATCAATGATCACATCACAGAATATCGCAACAGAACAATGTAGGGTTCCTAGGCACACTTTAGAGGTCTCACAAGGCATCAACCATGCCAATTTTAAATTTTATGGGTGCCGAGAAACCCTAATACGGATCGTTAACTAGAAGTTTAGGCGAAATACGAATCTAGTTAACAACTTAACTAAAGATAAGAAGCTACAACCTTTGTAGATTCGGATATCCACTTCCTTGGCTCCACGTAGGCGTCCTCTCGCTGTCCATCTCGAATCCCGGACTCAATCGTCGGCTTGATCGGAGAAATGGGCGGACTAGGTCGTCGGCTTCGTGCCGAAGATGATCTACGTCGAGGCATCACAAGTTCAAGCTCCGACTTCACAAATTTGTGAAACTTGTGAAGAAAACACCCAAAACAACTTGGCAAGAGGTAGAGGGTGAAGAAATAGGAGGTGGGTTCACTTTAGAATTGGATTTCTCACTTTAGAACTCAAGTTGCCATTGATGGCATCAAGTTTTCATTCTTGAAGATGAAGAAGAAGATGAAGCTAGAATTATGATAAGTGTTAAGTTAAAATGAATAATAAATGAATACTTATCATAAACTAACTAGGGTAGAGTGTAGGGAATAGACCATGGTTACATGGATGGGTTAGGGTTAAGCATGAAGACAAGAATGGTTAAGAAGTCAAAGCTTCATGAAGCTTCAACTAGAAACAAACATAGCCACCATTCTTATCTAAACCTTTTCCAAATAAATAAACAAATAAATAAATAAAAAGGCAAAACCCTAATCATCTCTTAACCATGGTTTAATTCTTCACACTTAACCAAATGAGCAAGTATCATCAAACATGATACAAAGATGTGCACTAAAGTATATCACATATACAACATGTACATCAAGTGAGAAAATCCATTTAAAGTGAACCAATACCAGTTAATGCAAAGTAATATATCAAATATATAATTATACATTAAATCATTAAATCAACACTTGATTTAACGATCCGGTCATATCGCATATAACCGACCAGTATCCTATGTATCGGCTTATCGAATCAATCCCTGATTCGATATCTAGGTTATATCGCATATAACCATTCGATACATTCATCGCGAGAATGAAATACGGTATCACATACACACATTATTCTCGGTCCTGCACATATCTCATATGCGCTCCTATTTCGTTTCGCTTGAGCCAGGAAACCTCTGTGTAGGACTCTAAAGACTCGTCAATACGCCGGTAGCAGATGATGATCATATCAAGCACCCACAAGCCGCAAGCGGTCTGCTAAACGTAACGGCCATCCGGGTATTGAGCGATCAGAAAATCGACGAGCTAGCCCGCTCACACACCTGTGAATCCAACCAGTAACACTTACCGTACAGTCCGGTCTGTTCGTCTGATATGTCGCATATCAAGTCTAGGGGTGGTAAACGTCAGACTCCAATAACCGATAAGTCGTGCCGATGCGAGGCTCATAACGGGTCGAGAAACTACTGGTAACACTTACCAGCAAATCTCTGATCAGCCCTGGCCAGGGACTTCCCTGTTACGGCCAATCGAGCACTGCGCAACATCAACCCCTAATACCGGGAGAGACGAAACCCCTCCTATCGCTGATTACCTCCATGTGACTCGGGAATGTACCCAAAGACCACCGTTTTGCACGCCCTCATGGACGTGGTAAGGTGGAGATCAAAGCACAGTGGGAATCACACAAGACTCTATGATGATCTCGGGTCTACAGACTAACCTGTACAAGTGTCACCTGAGAACTGCCATCTGACGTGAGGTATAATACCATCCGGGAGTTCTCGGCGAGTCCGTCCAGTGTACCCAGTCTCCACTGAGCACCCGAATACCATCTCTGATGTCAAACACCAATGGATATGGGATCATCCATCGCCCATCTCATGGGTCGAGAAGCGTATACGCTAGTCTACTCTGGTATATCGATGCCCCGTCTCGATACACCCACGACTAGGGACCTTGAAGGATGTACTTATGGACTACCATGTCCCCACTAGTATGATCTGCATCATAGTCCAGGTAGTCAAGTACACATCCTAAGGGCTTTACCAACATGTAACTATAAGACAGTTTAAAGAGACAAGTGTACATGTTAAGATAAAGAGCAACCAGATAGCATACTATCATATCGAGCAAGAAAGTCATCTCTATATATGTCCAAGCATCCAATATAATATACATCATCTGTACATTACTGGCCTCTAGGGCATACAAACAACTAACAATCTCCCACTTGCACTAGGGCCAGCTGCTGTAGTATCGCATACCGAGCATCCCGAAGAGTCTCTCAAACTGTATCTGGGGAATGGCCTTCGTGAGTGGATCCGCCGTGTTGTTCTTCGTGTCAACTCTCCTGACCTCGATCTCCCGGCGATCAACTATCTCCCGGATCAGGTGATACCGCCTCAGAATTTGCCTGGATCGCTGATGGGACCTAGGTTCCTTGGCCAAAGCCACCGCTCCATTGTTATCGCAATACAAAGGTATTGGATGTTCAATGGATGGACCACTCCAAGTTCAGTAATGAACTTCTTGATCCAGACAGCCTCTTTAGCAGCATCGTTGGCAGCGATGTATTCAGCCTCCATCGTCGAGTCTGCCACGGTTTCCTGCTTGGAACTCTTCCAGCTAACCGCCCCTCCGTAAAGGGTAAAGACAAATCCCGACTGTGACTTAGAGTCGTCCTTATCACTCTGGAAGCTCGAATCGGTAAAGGACTCCACTTGGAGTTCTCCGTTACCATACACCAAGAGCATCTCTTTAGTCCTTCGTAAGTACTTGAGAATGCTCTTCACAGCTGTCCAGTGACTCTCTCCAGGATCAGCTTGATACCTGCTCACTACACTTAGTGAGTATGCTACATCGGGTCTGGTACATAGCATCGCGTACATGATAGAGCCTACAGCCGAAGCATAGGGTATCCCTTGCATGCGAGCTCTCTCCAAATCAGTCTTGGGAGACATCTCTTTGGAGAGAGTGACTCCAGAGATCGTGGGCAAGTTCCCACGCTTGGATTCTTCCATACTAAACCTCTTTAGTATGGTGTCAATGTACCTGGATTGGGACAATCCCAATATCCGTTTGGATCTATTTCTATAGATCCTGATTCCCAATATGCAGGAGGCATCACCAAGATCTTTCATCGAGAATCTTTGTGATAAGAAGAGCTTGACCGATTGCAGCATAGGAATATCATTTCCTATCAAGAGTATGTCGTCCACGTACAATACGAGGAAGACAACCTTACTCTCTGCTACCTTCTTGTAGATACAAGGTTCATCTGGGTTTTTGACGAAATCAAACTCATTGATAACGACGTCAAAGCAGATGTTCCAACTCCGCGATGCTTGCTTTAATCCATAAATGGATTTAAGCAGCTTGTACACCTTCCCGCAGCTCCCACTGTCTACGAAGCCCTCTGGCTGAGTCATGTACACGCACTCTTCTAAATCACCATTTAGAAAGGCGGTCTTAACATCCATTTGCCAGATTTCGTAGTCATGATATGCAGCGATGGCAAGCATGATCCGGATGGATTTAAGCATAGCCACTGGAGAAAAGGTTTCGTCATAGTCCACACCTGGTCTTTGACGAAAACCTTTTGCAACAAGTCTAGCTTTGAAAGTCTCCACTTTCCCATCTACACCAAGTTTCTTCTTGAAGATCCACTTGCTCCCGATGGGTTTTTGTTAGTTATATGTATGCCCTAGAGGCCATTACTATACATAGGATGTATATTGTAGTGGATGCTGGGACATATATAGGGAGGACTTTCTTGCTCGACATGATAGTATGCTATCTGGTTGAACTTTACCTTAACGTGTATACTGATTGTCTCTCTGTTACATGTTGGTAAAGCCCTTAGGATGTGTGCTTGACTACCTGGACTATGATGCGGATCATACTAGTGGGGACATGGTAGTCCATAAGTACATCCTTCAAAGTCCCTAGTCGTGGGTGTATCGAGACGGGGCATCGATATACCAGAGTAGACTAGGGTATACCTTCTCGACCCATACAGATGGGCGATGGATGATCCCATATCCATTGGTGTTTGACATCGGAGATGATATACGGGTGCTCAGTGGAGACTGGGTACACTGGACGGACTCGCCGAGAACTCCCAGATGGTATTATACCTCACGTCAGATGGCAGTTCTCTGGTGACACTGGTACAGAGTAGTCTGTTGACCCGAGATCGTCATAGAGTCTTGTGTGGTTCCCACTGTGCTCTGATTTCCATCTTACCACGTCCAAGAGGGCGTGCAAAACGGTGGTTTTTGGGTACAGTCCCGAGTCACATGGAGGCAATGAGCGATAGGAGGGGATTCGTCTCTCCCGGTATAGGGAGTTGATGTTGCGCTGTGTTCGATTGGCTATAACAGGAAATCCCTGGCCAGGGTTGCTGAGATTTACTGGTAAGTGTTACCAGTAGTTTCTCGAACAGTTATAGTCCTCATATCGACACGACTTATTGAGCTATTGGGGTCTGACGTTTACCACCCCTAGGCGAGATATGCGACATATCAGACGATCAGACCGGACTGTACGGTAGTGTTACTGGTCGGATTCACTGGAGTGTGAGCGGGCTTGCTCGTCGATCTTCAGATCGCTCAATACCCGGGTGGCCGTTACGTTTAGCAGACCGCTTGCGGCTTGTGGGTGTTTGATATGATCATCGCCTGCTGCCGGCGTATTGACGAGTCTTTAGAGTCCTACACAGAGGTTTCCTGGCTCAAGCGAAACGAAATAGGAGCGCATATGAGATATGTGCGGGACCGAGAATAATGCGTGTATGTGATACCGTATTCCATTCTCGCGATGAATGTATCGAATGGTTGTATGCGATATAACCTAGTTATCGATTCAAGCGTTGATTCGATAAACCGATACATTGAATACTAGTCGGTTGTGTGCGACATGACCGGATCATTGAATCAAGTGTTGATTTAATGATTTAATGCATAATTATATATTTGATATATTACTTTGCACTAACTAGTATTGGTTCACTTTAAACGGATTTTCTCGCTTGGTTTGTGCACATTGTATATGTGATATACTTTTGTACACTTGTATGTATCATGTTTGATGATGCATGCTAACTTGTGTTTTGTGTAAAGTTTAAACCATGGTTATGTAATGGTTAGGGTTTTCATTTTCATATCTATTTATTTATTTGTTTATTCATTTTGGAAAATGATAAACATAATGCAAAATGGCGGCTTTATTTGGAAGCTTGTTGAAGCTTCATGAAGACTTTGACCAAAGTGACCATTTTGTCTCATGCTTAACCCTAACCACTCCATTAACCCTAGTTTAATCTCTACACTTGACCATGGTTGTTGATGATAAGTATTCTTTTACTTTCTATTTTCTAATTAACTTATCATAACAATTTCCTTCTTCTTCTTCATTTCTTCAAGTGAAGAAAGCTTGCCTCCATCAATGGCAAGTGATGAAAAAGAGTGAGAAATCCAAATCTAAAGTCTATCCACTTCCTATTTCTTCATCCTCTACCTCTTGCCAAGTAGTAGAGTGTGTTTTCTTCACAAGTTTCATGACTTGGTGAAGTGAGAGCTTGATCTTGCGATGCTTCGACGTAGATCATCTTCGGCATGGACATCGACGACCTAGCTTGCCCATTCTCCGATGAAGCCGACGCTAGAGCCCGGATTTGTTTTGGACAGCGGAGACGACCTCGTTGCGGAGCTATGGAGGTGGAGGACCGGATCTACAAAGGTTGTATTTCCGTATCTTGTAGTTAAGTGTTAACTAGTTAGCTTTTTCGCCTAGTTTTCTAGCAAACGATCCGTAGTCGGGTCTCTCGGCACCCATAAAATTTTATATTGGCATGTTCGATGCCTTGTGAGACCTCATTATGGTGCCTAGGAACCCTACAGTGGTATCAGAGCCTAGCTAGAACCTTAGGCGAAGTCCAGACGGAATTTGAAGTCCGAACAAACCCGAAACCCGATCACAAACTTGCTCTCTGTACTTTTTCTAAAAACGGGGATTTTTCCAAATTAAAAATATGCAGAAAACTCAGCAGGAAAATATAAGAATTACGGCGCAAAATTGGGGTCATGAACAGTGTAATATGGCGCGGAACCACGGCAGAAACATGCATTAGGCGGCGGTTCAGCGGCATATTGATGACGTCAGCCTTTAAAAGTTGCACAGTAATTCATTGTTTTCAGTGCTGAGTTCTCTGGGTATTTTTAAATTTTATTCAAGAGTTGAATTTTCTGGAGTTGTTTTGGGGATTCGGTGTTTTGATCGGAGTATCAAATTTTGTCTGTGTGGCTTTCCGGATAAATTTTAGAATATGTTAAAAAGTTCGACCGGATATAAATACCCAATTTTTCCCCTGTCGGGAAATTTCCAAGTGTTGGATTTTTCCGTAGTTTAACGACGTTCTAAGTAGTGCAAGTAACTTGATGGACCCTCTAGAAGACAACAAATCTTAACTCGATTATGTGACCGTCTTGAACTGCCCTTTGAACCTTCGGGTTTGGGGCAGTACGGCGTGCCACATGTGAGGCGTTGGCTTGACCCTTCTACGGCTGGACCGTTGCTACTGAGGCACGAACTGAATGTTGTTAGACTTATTTCATGTGTTGATCTGTTTCGGGAAAACTTGGGTGTTCGATTGTTCGATCGAAAAGTTTAACATTTTCTGTTTATCCGGAATGGGATACAATAATTGGAATTCACAATAGTTATGAGATAACTAAATGAATGTTATAAACGTAGCAGTTTAGTCTCACTTGATCGGTTGCCACGGAATTTTGATGTGATCAAAAGTCCGTCGCAATCACGTAGCGTACGCGGATACTCGCCGGATAAACTTAATAGACAGCCTCACTCCATAGCCCCGACCAAGTGACTGTAGGAGAACCCCGTCGCCGAAAGCATCTGTCAGGGTGCTCGCGGTAGCGGTGTTCCGCCTTGGTGCACTTCGTCGACGGCGTCGGGGGTGCGGCCGTCTACTGAAGTTTGCGACGAGTATTCGATCAGGATGTCGGGAATCTTGCTGAATTACCCAACTTTGTATTGAAAAGTGTTTTTGATAATGAGACTAAAATGCGGGGTTTATAATTGTTAGGCATGCGATGTCTAAGTAATTCATTTGGTCAGACATGCGATGTCTGAGGTGGTTGCGGATTCCAACTGTTGTAGTTTTACACTTTCTTTTCTGTGACCGTAAGTGTAATATGTGATATCGCCGGTTTCGTTGCTATATGTCAACGACAATTGGGATGGACATATTTACTTACGTTGATGACATGTGATGTTATGTGTTGCTGGATATGTTATATTGGATCGTCGTGTTTGAATAGCCGGGGGGTTTTTATTTGAGATGAGTGTTTTTCATTTTCATTCATGTAAAAACTTGTATGTAATATTCTTTTATTGGGACACTTCCAGGTTGCGGAAGTTGTCACCGTTGATGTATATTATTTACTTTTCCGCACTAGGATAGACCCAAGGAGGGGAGCACAAGTAACCGGGTTCTGGAGTCCAGTGGGAGACCAACTCGAGGAGTCGAGTCCGGGTCTCCTAACTCTAGAATTGGTAGGGTTTCTTGCCGCTCTCGTAGGGGTCTAGGGGTGTGGATTTGGCTATTCATCACGACCGTGGAATCCGTGTTTTATACTGGCTCGTATTGAAAACACGGACGTCCTAGTATATCCAATATTTCATATGTTTCTTCTGCTACGATATCTGTGATGTGATCATGTGATGTTCTGTGATAGATACTATATATAGCATATATGATATATTATATAGACGTTACTTATGTTTTACACCCGTGCTAGCCTTTCCCCGCTCTGTCGTTAGTTACCTAACCTAACGGTGCACGAGGGGACATCGAGGCGAATGCGGATGGCATAAGTGTACGTCGTATTTATCTGTGATGTTTAGGTACTTAAATGATGGGATTTCATTAATGTGATTAATGAAAATAAAAGAAACCTAAGATGTTGTAGAATCGAATTTCAAAATAAAACAGGTAGCTACAGTTCTTGCTTTGCACAGAGGTATATGTGATATATCCTGCACCTTATTCGATGAGGAAAGGACCGAGATCCCTTCACCGGGAGTGACTCCTTTAGCAATAACTGGCAGATGCTACACACTCGGTTTGTATTTTGATTGCTTTTAAGTGTTTTTGCTTTGCACAGTGATATATATGATATATCCCGCACCTCATTCAACGAGGAAAGGACCGACGATCCCTTCACCGGGAGTGACTCCTTTAGCAAAACCAGAAAAGCCTCAAAAGCACTCCATTTTAAAATCATTTGATTCTACAACGATATCAAGTTCATTACGCAATAGGTTTTCAGAAAAACCTGTCGTAGCCCTCCGTCATTTCAGATAAGTACTATTTAGTATTCGTGCTGCGGTTGTTTGGCATGCGTCAAGGCGTAGTGTACGGTAGCTAACTAGTGCTTATCTGCTAGCATACGATGCGATTGGATTAGGGTATTCGTACGGCGTTGTTTGTCATGCGTCAAGGGTCGTGCGGGTGGGTTTAATTCAATCAAGAAATGTACGGGTTGAACTTGACTAGCAGACTATGGGTTGTTTGGCATGCGTCAAGGTCATAGCGAGCTAGGGGCAAAATATTATCGGGAATTTCAAGTGTTGAAATTTGCAATGAGATTGCATACCTTCTATGAGATAGTTGGATCCCGATACCCGCTGCGAGTAAGAGTTACTCCTGGGAGAGTTTTATACATTACAATTAGCCGATCAAGTAGGTGTCTAGAAAGGTGTTAACGAGGTTACGCCTCTGGGAAAACGAGGTTTACATTAATTAGGTTCGTGCGAAAGCACGGGGGACCTCCCTCAAAGTACCGACACTGGCCTGGCTGAAAGATTGGCGAACTTGTAGTGTGTAATTAATCCCGGCTAGTCTTTCCTTTTAGGGTTTGAAGGAAGATTTGATAAAAAGCAGTGGGAGCCATCCTGATTAGATAAAATAATAACCAATCTATTCTTGCAAGAGCGCACGCTGAGTGTTTTCTTCTCTCTCTCTCCTGGTAGCGACCATATCACGCCTTAATCAAGATAATAAAACGGATTATTGACCGAACCCGCTTGTTATACTGAGCTGGGGAACGTTGGTCCCACTCCAACTTATAATTGTTATAAGACAGAGCAGGAAATTAGGGATTACCAGAATTCCCGTGCCGCCCAAACGAAGAGAGTGCATGCTGATGCATCATCTTCGGGTGTGTTCATTACAAAGAACTGTTTCTCTGTATTCTCTACGTCCAGGGTATGTGATACCAGATCAGGATCCCAGATATGTAATCTATTACATAGGGCTACAGAAAGGTAGAGAACTGAGAACGGGTGATAAGTTTCATGAGAAAGAAAACGGGGCAAGTGTTGCAGCCAAGTCTGTTGTTCACTGTCACCCTGTATTACCAATACATTGATTCTGAACGAATGTTGTTAGATACCGAACCTGATATACAAAATCATATCAGTCTCTTTATTAGTAAAGAAATGATAAAATTTTTTATTGTTGGATAATGTTTTGAACGTTTCCTATATCAAAAGTTGATCGGTTCAGGCACGTTATCTAAAAGCATTGATGTTCTAAATCAAACTACAGTTCTTATTATATGGAACACACACAAAAGGAAGAGTTCAGAAATGAACGAATTCTACTTGAGGTATTGTAGACTAGGTCATATCAATGTGACCCGACTAGCTAGAGTTACATATAGATGCATATTTAAATCAGTTTGAATTTACATCTTGTGAAACTCGCCAGTCATGTCACAAAGATATAATGACACTAGCTCTGTTTATTGGAAACAGAGAAAGAGTTAGTAAACTCTTGGGATGATACATGTTGATGTATGTAAGGTCTCCTGTCTACATATGCCAAGAATGGTTCTTAATACTTCATTAAATTCTCTGATGATCTTTCGAGATTCAGACCTATGTTCCTGTTGAAACACAAGTCCGAACCTTTTGAGATATTCACAGAATATAAGCGAGAAGTAGAGAACCAAAATACGGGTATAAGTATTATGTCCTTTGATGTGATCAAGGAGGAGAATACTTGAGCACGGAAATCTTGGTCTATTCTAAAGGAGAATGAGATTCTCTCTCAGCATTACTCCTCCGTATACACCATAGTACGATGGTATGTCGGGGCGGAGAAATAACACCCTATATGATAAGGTGTGCTCTATGATGAGTACTACTGAGTTACCTATTTCCTTTTGGGTGTTATGCACTTGAGAAGCTGCATACCTATTGAATAGGGTTCTAATCAAATCAGTTGCCTACCGCTTCATATGTGATATGGAAAGGGAAGAGCCCATCTCTTAAGTCGATTAAGATTTGGGGTTATCCGGGCTATGTCTAAAAGCATAATCCGGACAAGCTCGAGGCAAGGTCAGTTATGTAGAACTGGAAAGGTTCTAGCTATACAAATAACAGCAGATGATTTGGTAGAACCAAAGGATTCAGTAGATACCAACGAACCTCAGCCTCTCCGCCGATCTAGTAGGGTTTTCTCACCCACCTGAGAGATACATAGGTTTCTCTATGACAGTGGGAGCGAGGATTGCATCATGAGATGATGACCCAACTTGTTTCGAGCAGGCCATCGAGAGTAAGACTCTGTAAGAATGGCTGGATGTTTAGTGATCTGAGATGGAATCCTTATACACCAACAAAGTATGGACTTTGGTTGCAATATCTGAAGGGTTAAATTCCCATCAGGAGCAAGTATACCTTGAGAAGATTACTTGGTGTAGATGGAAAGGTTGAGACTTTCAAAACTAGAATTGTTAAAAATTTTCGTCATCGACCAGGCGTGGATCATGATGAAACCTTTTCAAGTGACTATGCTTAAGTCCATCCAGATCCTACTTGCCACGGCTACATATCATGACTGCGATATCTGGTGGTTGGGTGTCTTGACCGCTTTTCTAAATGATGATTTAGAAGAGAGCGTCTATAAGTACACAGCCAGAGGGCTTCGTAGACAGTGGGAGCAGCGGAAACGTGTGCAAGATGCTTTATAGGATAAAGAAGGCATCGCGGAGTTGGAACATCTGTTTTGATGAAGCGGTCAAAGAGTTTGACATCATCAAAATGGTAGATGAACCTTGTATATACAAAAAGGTAGTAGGGAGTATGGTGACGATCCTCATAGAGTACGTGGATGACATACTCTTGATAAGAAAGGAGTTTCCTATGCTACGCTCGATCAATCTCTGCTTATCACAATGATTTTCCATATAGGATCAAAGTGATACCTACTAAATCCTGGATTTTGGATCTATGAGATAGATCTAATTGGATGTTAGGAATCTCACTAGTAGTAGTGAGATGGTATCAATTGATCCTGGGGAGAATCACTGGAAGTGTTCCAGGGTGATAATGACGACTGAGTGTCAGTCGCAGGCATTGTCTTTACCCTCAGTAAAGGGACGGTATGTTGGAAGAGTTCCAAGCTAGATACCGTGACATACTAGACGATAAAGGCTGGATACATCGCTACTTAAGATGCTACCAAAGAGGATGTTTGGGTGAATATTAGTTCATGAGATGAACTACGTTCCTACCATTGTGAGACAATGGAGTTGTGGCTCATGCCGAGGAACACCGGTCCCATCAGTGATCCGGACTTATTCTAAGGCAGCATCGCCTGATCATGGAGATAGTTGATCTCCAGGGTGATCGAGACTTGGAGAGTAGACTCAGAGGACAACACAGCGGATCCACTCACAAAGGCCTGTTCCCAGAGAGAGACTTTTATGGGATGGTTGAGTATGAGATACTTCAAACCACTGCTATCAGATGGCCCTAGTGCAAGTGGGAGATTGTTAGTTATATGTATGCCCTAGAGGCCATTACTATACATAGGATGTATATTGTAGTGGATGCTGGGACATATATAGGGAGGACTTTCTTGCTCGACATGATAGTATGCTATCTGGTTGAACTTTACCTTAACGTGTATACTGATTGTCTCTCTGTTACATGTTGGTAAAGCCCTTAGGATGTGTGCTTGACTACCTGGACTATGATGCGGATCATACTAGTGGGGACATGGTAGTCCATAAGTACATCCTTCAAAGTCCCTAGTCGTGGATGTATCGAGACGGGGCATCGATATACTAGAGTAGACTAGCGTATACCTTCTCGACCCATACAGATGGGCGATGGATGATCCTATATCCATTGGTGTTTGACATCGGAGATGATATACGGGTGCTCAGTGGAGACTGGGTACACCGGACGGACTCGCCGAGAACTCCCAGATGGTATTATACCTCACGTCAGATGGCAGTTCTCTGGTGACACTGGTACAGAGTAGTCTGTTGACCCGAGATCTTCATAGAGTCTTGTGTGGTTCCCACTGTGCTTTGATTTCCATCTTACCACGTCCAAGAGGGCATGCAAAACGGTGGTTTTTGGGTACAGTCCCGAGTCACATGGAGGCAATGAGCGATAGGAGGGGATTCGTCTCTCCCGGTATAGGGAGTTGATGTTGCGCTGTGTTCGATTGGCTATAACAGGAAATCCCTGGCCAGGGTTGCTGAGATTTACTGGTAAGTGTTACCAGTAGTTTCTCGAACAGTTATAGACCTCATATCGACACGACTTATTGAGCTATTGGGGTCTGACGTTTACCACCCCTAGACGAGATATGCGACATATCAGACGATCAGACCGGACTGTACGGTAGTGTTACTGGTCGGATTCACTGGAGTGTGAGCGGGCTTGCTCGTCGATCTTCAGATCGCTCAATACCCGGGTGGCCGTTACGTTTAGCAGACCGCTTGCGGCTTGTGGGTGTTTGATATGATCATCGCCTGCTGCCGGCGTATTGACGAGTCTTTAGAGTCCTACACAGAGGTTTCCTGGCTCAAGCGAAACGAAATAGGAGCGCATATGAGATATGTGCGGGACCGAGAATAATGCGTGTATGTGATACCGTATTCCATTCTCGCGATGAATGTATCGAATGGTTGTATGCGATATAACCTAGTTATCGATTCAAGCGTTGATTCGATAAACCGATACATTGAATACTAGTCGGTTGTGTGCGACATGACCGGATCATTGAATCAAGTGTTGATTTAATGATTTAATGCATAATTATATATTTGATATATTACTTTGCACTAACTAGTATTGGTTCACTTTAAACGGATTTTCTCGCTTGGTTTGTGCACATTGTATATGTGATATACTTTTGTACACTTGTATGTATCATGTTTGATGATGCATGCTAACTTGTGTTTTGTGTAAAGTTTAAACCATGGTTATGTAATGGTTAGGGTTTTCATTTTCATATCTATTTATTTATTTGTTTATTCATTTTGGAAAATGATAAACATAATGCAAAATGGTGGCTTTATTTGGAAGCTTGTTGAAGCTTCATGAAGACTTTGACCAAAGTGACCATTTTGTCTCATGCTTAACCCTAACCACTCCATTAACCCTAGTTTAATCTCTACACTTGACCATGGTTGTTGATGATAAGTATTCTTTTACTTTCTATTTTCTAATTAACTTATCATAACAATTTCCTTCTTCTTCTTCATTTCTTCAAGTGAAGAAAGCTTGCCTCCATCAATGGCAAGTGATGAAAAAGAGTGAGAAATCCAAATCTAAAGTCTACCCACTTCCTATTTCTTCATCCTCTACCTCTTGCCAAGTAGTAGAGTGTGTTTTCTTCACAAGTTTCATGACTTGGTGAAGTGAGAGCTTGATCTTGCGATGCTTCGACGTAGATCATCTTCGGCATGGACATCGACGACCTAGCTTGCCCATTCTCCGATGAAGCCGACGCTAGAGCCCGGATTTATTTTGGACAGCGGAGACGACCTCGTTACGGATCTATGGAGGTGGAGGACCGGATCTACAAAGGTTGTATTTCCGTATCTTGTAGTTAAGTGTTAACTAGTTAGCTTTTTCGCCTAGTTTTCTAGCAAACGATCCGTAGTCGGGTCTCTCGGCACCCATAAAATTTTATATTGGCATGTTCGATGCCTTGTGAGACCTCATTAGGGTGCCTAGGAACCCTACAGTTTTACCCCTTCAGGAGCAACTTCCAAAGTCTATACTTTGTTGGTGTACATGGATTCCATCTCGGACCGCATAGCATCCAGCCATTTCACTGAGTCCCCACTCTTGATGGCCTGCTCGAAGCTAGTTGGGTCATCATCCTCCATGATGCAATCCTCGCTCCCACCATCCATGAGAAAACCGTAGTATCTCTCAGGTTGGCGAGGAACCCTACTAGATCGGCGGAGAGGCTGAGGTTCATCAGGAACTACTGAATCCTCTGGTTCAACCAAGTCTTCTGTAGTAGTCTGTATTGCTGGAACCTCTTCCAGTTCTACATCCTTGCCACTAATCTCTTTTTCAAGAAATTCCTTTTCTAAAAAGGTGGCATGTCGAGAAACAAACACCTTTTGTTCCTCGGTGTGGTAGAAGATATACCCGCACGAATGTTTGGGATATCCAATAAACTTACACAGAATGGACCTTGCCGCGAGTTTGTCCGGATTTTGCGTTTTTACATATGCCGGACAACCCCATATCTTAACATAATTATGATATGGTCTCTTTCCTTTCCATATCTCATATGGAGTGGTTGGCACGGTTTTGGTGGGAACCATATTCAATAGATCTGCAGCTGTTTCCAGTGCATATCCCCAGAAGGAAATAGGTAACTCAGCTGTGCTCATCATAGAGCGCAACATATCTAATAGGGTGCGGTTTCTCCGTTCTGATACACCGTTGTGCTTTGGTGTATATGGAGGAGTCAGCTGAGAGAGAATCCCATTCTCTTTTAGGAAGTCCAGGAATTCATTGCTCAAGTATTCACCTTCTCGATCAGATCGAAGGATTTTAATACTTTTTCCAGTTTGGTTCTCGACTTCATGTTTATATTCTCTAAATTTCTCAAAAGCTTCTGATTTGTGTTTCATCAGGAACACATATCCGAATCTAAAGAGATCGTCAGTGAATGTAATGAAGTACGAAGAACCATCCCTGGCATGTGTAGACATGGAACCGCATACATCACTATGTATTAGTCCCAAGAGTTCGGTAACTCTTTCTCCGTGTCCCGTAAACGGAGTTTTGGTCATCTTGCCTTTGAGACATGACTGGCAAGTGTCATAAGATGAAAATTCAAACGGATTTAAATATCCATCCTTATGCAACTTAGCTAGTCGTGTCGCATTGATGTGACCCAGTCTACAATGCCACAAGAAGGATTCGTTCAATTCAGAACTCTTCCTCTTGTGTGTGTTTGTTATACTTAGAACTGTTGATTAATTTAGAACATAAATGCCATTGCACAACGTGCCTGATCCAACCAACTTTTGGTTACGGAAAATGTTCATAACATTGTCCTGTAATACAAAATTATATCCCTCTTTACTCAATAAAGAAACCGATATAATGTTGCATATCAGGTTCGGCATGTAATAGCATTCGTTCAGAACCAATGTATTACCAGTTGGTAACACAAGGTGATATTCCCCGACAGTCTTAGCTGCAACAATTGCACCATTTCCAACTCTAATGTCTTTATCACCTTCTCCAAGTTCTCTACCTTTCCTAAGCCCATGTAACTGATTACATATATGGGATCCTGATCCGGTATCTAATACCAAGGATGTAGAGCAAATGGAGAAACAGTTCTCTGTAACGAACACACCCGAAGAAAATGCATCATCATCTACTTTCTTCATACGGGCGGCATGGGAATCCTGGTATTCCCCTATGTCCTGTTCATTCCTATAACTCTTATAAGAAAGAACGGAACCAACGTTCCCCAGCACAGAATGACATGCGGGTTCGGTCAATACATCCATATTATTATCTTTATTAGGGCATAAAATGGTCGCTACCTGGAGAGAGAGAGAAGAAAACACTTTAGCGTTTGCTCGTGCAAGATCAGATTGGTTATTATCTTATCTAATCAGGATGGCTCCCACTGGTTTTTATCAAATCTTCCTTCAAACCCTAAAAGGAAAGACTAGCCGGGATTAATTACACACTACAAGTTCGCCAATCTTTCAGCCAGGCCAGTGTCGGTACTTTGAGGGAGGTCCCCCGTGCTTTCGCACAAACCTAATTAATGTAAACCTCGTTTTCCCAGAGGCTTAACCCCGTTGACGCCTTTCTAGACACCTACTTGATCAGCTAATTGCAATGTGTAAAACTCTCCCAGGAGTAACTCTTACTCGCAGTGGGTATCGGGATCCAACTATCTCATAGAAGGTATGCAATCTGATTGCAAATTTCAACACTTGAAATTCCCGATAATATTTTGCCCCTAGCGTCCTATGACCTTGACGCAGGCCAACAAACCATAGTGCGCTAGTCAAGTTCAACCCGTCATTTCCTGATTGAATTAAACCCACCCGCACGACCCTTGACGCAGGCCAACAAAGTCGCACGACTACCCTAATCCAATCTGCATCATATGCATAAGCAGATAAATACTAGTTAGCTACCGTACACTACGCCTTGACGCAGGCCAACAAACGTAGCACGAATACTAACTGCTACTTATCTGAAATGACGGAGGGCTACGACAGGTTTTTCTGAAAACCTATTGCGTAATGAACTTGATATCGTTGTAGGATCAAATGAAGTTTTGAAATGGAGTGATTTTGAGGCTTTTCTAGTTTTGCTAAAGGGGTCACTCCCGGTGAAGGGATCGTTGGCCCTTTCCTCGTCGAATGAGGTGCGCGATATATCATATATATCACTGTGCAAAGCAGAAACTATAAAAGCAATCAAAAGCAGACCGAGTATGTAGCATCTGCCAGTTATTGCTAAAGGAGTCACTCCCGGTGAAGGGATCTCGGTCCTTTCCTCATCGAATAAGGTGCAGGGTATATCATATATACCGCTATGCAAAGCAAGAACTGTAGCTACCTGTTTTATTTAAAATTTGATTCTACAACATCATTTGGTTTCATTTATTTCATTAATCACATTAATGAAGTCCCATCATTTAAGTCACCTAAACATTACAGATAAATACGACGTACACTTATGCCATCCGCATTCGCCTGGATGTCCCCTCGTGCACCGTTAGGTTAGGTAACTAACGGCAGAGCAGAGCAGGGCTAGTGCGGGTGCAAAACATAAGTAACGTCTATATAATATATCATATATACTATATACTGTATCTATCACAGAACATCACATGATCACATCACAGATAAAGCAGCAGAAGAAACATATGAAACATTGGATATACTAGGACGTCCGTGTTTTCAATACGAGCCAGCATAAAACACGGATTCCACGGTCGTGATGAATAGCCAATCCCACACCCCTAGACCCCTACGAGAGCGGCAAGCAACCCTACCAATTCTAGGGTTAGGAGACTGGGACTCGACTCCTCGAGATGGTCTCCCACTGAACCCTAGAACCCGGTTACTCGTGCTCCCCTCCTTGGGTCTATCCTAATGCGGAAAAGTAAATAATATACAAAAGGTGACAACTTCCGCAAACTGGAAGTGCCCCAATAAAAGAATATTACATACAAGTTTTTACATGAATGAAAATGAAAAACACTCATCTCACATAAAAACCCCCGGCTATTCAAACACGACAATCCAATATAACATATCCAGCAACACATAACATCACATGTCATCAACGTAAGTAAATATGCGCATCCCAATTGTCGTTGACATATAGCAACGAAACCGGCGATATCACATATTACACTTACGGTAACAGAAAAGAAAGTGTAAAACTACAACAGTTGGAATCCGCAACCTCTTTAGACATCACATGCCTAATCAAATGAAATACTTAGACATCACATGCCTAACAGTTATAAACCCCGCATTTCAGTCCCATTATCGAAAACTCTTTTCAATATCAAATGAGACTAAACCGCTAGATTTATAACATTCATTCAGTTATCTCATAACAGTTTGTGAATTCCAATTATTGTATCTCATTCCGGATAAATAGAATATATTAAACTTTCCGATCGAACATTCGAACACCCAAGTTTTCCCGAAACCGTTCAACACATGAAATAGGTTCAAAGACAATCACTTCATGCCTCGGTACCAACGGTCCAGCCGTAGAAGGGTCAAGCCAACGCCTCACATGTGGCACGCCGTACTGCCCCAAACCCGAAGGTTCAAAGGGCAGTTCAAGACGGTCACATAATCGAGTTAAGGTTTGTTGTCTTCTAGAGGGACCATCGCGTTACTTGCACTACTCAGAACGTCCTTAAACCACACAAAAATCCAACACTTGGATATTTTCCGGGAGGGGAAAAGTTGGGTATTTATATCCGGTCGGACTTTTTAACATATTCAAAAAATTATCCGGAAAGCACTTAGACAAAGTTCGATAATCCGATCGAAATACCGAGTCCCCAATACAACCCAGAATACTCAACTCTTGAATAAATATTAAAAATTCCCAGAGAACTCAGAACTGAATAAAAGAAGTTACTGTGCAAAATTGGGTGGGTGACGTCATCATACGGCCGCGGAACCGCCGCAGAAGCCAGGCTTTTGCCGCGGTTCCGCCGCACTTTGGAGGAATTGGGTGATCGTGTTTCACAGTAATTCTTAGAAAGTCCTGCGGAATTTTCTGCATATTTTTAATTTGGAAAAACCCCAGTTTTTAAAAAATGTACAGAGAGCAACTTTGATATTAGGGTTTCGATTCGATCGGACTTCAAACTCCGTCTGGACTTTGCCTAAGGCTCTAGCTAGGCTCTGATACCACTGTAGGGTTCCTAGGCACACTATAGAGGTCTCACAAGGCATCAACCTTGCCAATTTTAAATTTTATGGGTGCCGAGAAACCCTAATACGGATCGTTAACTAGAAGTTTAGGCGAAATACGAATCTAGTTAACAACTTAACTAAAGATAAGAAGCTACAACCTTTGTAGATCCGGATATCCATTTCCTTGGCTCCACGTAGGCGTCCTCTCGCTGTCCATCTCGAATCCCGGACTCAATCGTCGGCTTGATCGGAGAAATGGGCGGACTAGGTCGTCGGCTTCGTGCCGAAGATGATCTACGTCGAGGCATCACAAGTTCAAGCTCCGACTTCACAAATTTATGAAAATTGTGAAGAAAACACCTAAAACAACTTGGCAAGAGGTAGAGGGTGAAGAAATAGGAGGTGGGTTCACTTTAGAATTGGATTTCTCACTTTAGAACTCAAGTTGCCATTGATGGCATCAAGTTTTCATTCTTGAAGATGAAGAAGAAAATGAAGCTAGAATTATGATAAGTGTTAAGTTAAAATGAATAATAAATGAATACTTATCATAAACTAACTAGGGTAGAGTGTAGGGAATAGACCATGGTTACTTGGATGGGTTAGGGTTAAGCATGAAGACAAGAATGGTTAAGAAGTCAAAGCTTCATGAAGCTTCAACTAGAAACAAACATAGCCACCATTCTTATCTAAACCTTTTCCAAATAAATAAATAAAAAGGCAAAACCCTAATCATCTCTTAACCATGGTTTAATTCTTCACACTTAACCAAATGAGCAAGTATCATCAAACATGATACAAAGATGTGCACTAAAGTATATCACATATACAACATGTACATCAAGTGAGAAAATCCATTTAAAGTGAACCAATACCAGTTAATGCAAAGTAATATATCAAATATATAATTATACATTAAATCATTAAATCAACACTTGATTTAACGATCCGGTCATATCGCATATAACCGACCAGTATCCTATGTATCGTCTTATCGAATCAATCCCTGATTCGATATCTAGGTTATATCGCATATAACCATTCGATACATTCATCGCGAGAATGAAATACGGTATCACATACACGCATTATTCTCGGTCCTGCACATATCTCATATGCGCTCCTATTTCGTTTCGCTTGAGCCAGGAAACCTCTGTGTAGGACTCTAAAGACTCGTCAATACGCCGGTAGCAGATGATGATCATATCAAGCACCCACAAGCCGCAAGCGGTCTGCTAAACGTAACGGCCATCCGGGTATTGAGCGATCAGAAAATCGACGAGCTTGCCCGCTCACACTCCTGTGAATCCAACCAGTAACACTTACCGTACAGTCCGGTCTGTTCGTCTGATATGTCGCATATCAAGTCTAGGGGTGGTAAACGTCCGACCCCAATAACCGATAAGTCGTGCCGATGCGAGGCTCATAACGGGTCGAGAAACTACTGGTAACACTTACCAGCAAATCTCTGATCAGCCCTGGCCAGGGACTTCCCTGTTACGGCCAATCGAGCACTGCGCAACATCAACCCCCAATACCGGGAGAGATGAAACCCTTCCTATCGCTCATTGCCTCCATGTGACTCGGGACTATACCCAAAGACCACCGTTTTGCACGCCCTCATGGACGTGGTAAGGTGGAGATCAAAGCACAGTGGGAATCACACAAGACTCTATGATGATCTCGGGTCTACAGACTAACCTGTACAAGTGTCACCTGAGAACTGCCATCTGACGTGAGGTATAATACCATCTGGGAGTTCTCGGCGAGTCCGTCCAGTGTACCCAGTCTCCACTGAGCACCCGAATACCATCTCTGATGTCAAACACCAATGGATATGGGATCATCCATCGCCCATCTCATGGGTCGAGAAGCGTATACGCTAGTCTACTCTGGTATATCGATGCCCCGTCTCGATACACCTACGACTAGGGACCTTGAAGGATGTACTTATGGACTACCATGTCCCCACTAGTATGATCTGCATCATAGTCCAGGTAGTCAAGTACACATCCTAAGGACTTTACCAACATGTAACTATAAGACAGTTTAAAGAGACAAGTGTACATGTTAAGATAAAGAGCAACCAGATAGCATACTATCATATCGAGCAAGAAAGTCATCTCTATATATGTCCAAGCATCCAATATAATATACATCATCTGTACAATACTGGCCTCCAGGGCATACATACAACTAACAAACACAACATATGAAATATTGGATATACCAGGATTTCCGTGTTTTAGATTAAGCCTGTATAAAACACGGATTGTAAGGTCGTGATGAATAGCCAATCCCACACTCCCTAGACCCCTACGAGAGCGGCAAGTAACCCTTTCAATTCTAGAGTTAGGAGACCCGGTCTCAACTCCTTAAGATCGTCTCCCACTAGACCCTAGAACCCGGTTACTTGTGCTCCCCGCCTTAGGTCTATCATAATGCAGAAAAGTAAATAATATACAATGGTGACATCATCCTCAACCCGGAAGTGCCCCAATAAAAGAATATTATATACAATGAATTGTATATAAATGAAATTGAAAAACTCTCATGTCACATAAAACCCCCGGCTATTCAAAACACGACGATCCAATATAACATATCACAGCAATACATAACATCACATGTCATCAACGTAATTAAATATGCGTATCCCAATCGTCGTTAACACAGAGCACCGAAACCGGCGATACACCACATATTACACTTACGGTAGCAGAAAAGAAAGTGAAAAACTACAACAGTTGGAATCCGCAACCACCTTAGACATCAAAAACCCAACGTATCTCATACTTTGGATTTCATGCCTAACCAAATGAATTCCTTAGATATCATATGCCTAACAATTATAAACTCCGCATTTTAGTCTCGATATTCAAAACACCTTCTAATATCTAGTCGGGCAATTCAACAAAATTCCCGACATCCTGATCGAATGCTCGTCGGAAACATTAGCAGATGGCCGCAACCCTCGATGCCGTCGATGAAGTGCATTAAGGCAGAACACCGCTGCCGCGAGCACCCGAACGGATGCTTTTGGCGACGGGGTTCTCCTACAGTCACTTGGTCGGGGCTATGGGCTGTGGTTATCTAATAATGTTACCCGATGACTATCCGCGTACAATACGTGATTGCGATGGACTTTTGATCACATCAAAATCCAGTGGCAACCTATCAAATGAGACTAAATTGCTAGATTTATAACATTCAAATTAGTTATCTCATAATTACTTGTGGATTCCAAATATTGTATCCCATCTCATAATACCTGGACGAACGTTAAACTTTTCGATCGATTCATCAAAGTCCCACAATTTCCCGACAGCTCAACACTTGAGTACAGTTCAATAATACCCAGAATATGCCACAATACTTATGCACCAGCCGTAGAAGGGCAAACTCAAGCCTCACTCATGTCTCCACGGAACTACGGAAAACCCTAGGGTATGACTGCGGTTCGACGATCTAAAAAGTCGAGTTAGGGTTTCATTCTTCTAAAGGGTTTATAGAATTACTTGCATGATTTTCCGAATACGTTAAACTTGGAAAAATGGGTTTTTAATAATCGTTCGAACTTTTTAACTTCGCCTAGACAATATGTGAATAACCCAAAACAATATTAAAACTACGAATATGAAACCCTCCGAATTGCTTATAGTGTAAGATTACATCACATGCAAAATTACCAAAAACAAACAACACATGAAACATCAAAACCAAGTCACTGGAACATACAAAAAATTTCGGGGGGGGGAGCTCTGATTTTGGCCGAGATCAGGGGGGTAGTGGACGGATAAAAAAGTCTTAGATTTTCCTGAAATTTTCATGGTGTTCTTGATATATCTCATACATCAATCTGTACTTGTTTAAATTTTTTTTGACAATTATTTAAAATCGACATAAACCTCATTTTGGCGTTTCAAGTTTCGTAGTATTTCGGTTTCGTAATCTTAACAAAATCCTTATAAATTTCTAGCATGGCACTGATACCACTATAGGGTTACCTAGGACAGCAGCAAGGTTTCGGGAGTCATCGTCCATGACAAATTAAAAAAATTGTCGTTCTAACTAACCCTAACCCTAGAATCGTATACTAGAAATCGATGGAGTAATATACAAACACTTTGTAACTAAAAGCGAACATGGAATACAACTTTTGTAGAACGGTCCTTCACTTCATTAGCTCCGTGTAGTAGTCCCTTCGCTGCGATCATGAAGTCTTGGACTCTAGAGAGGCTTCCTTGAAGAAACGAACATGCTTGCCTCGAAGTCTTCGAGGCCGAAGATGATCTACGTCGAGGAGACACTAACCCAAGCTATCTCTTCACTAATCATGGAATTAGTGAAGCAAACACCCTATACTAAATGGCAAGTAGTAGAGGATGATGATGTAGGAATTTTGCTCACATTAGAAATCATTTTCTCATTCAAAATCATCACCATTGAAAAAGCTAGAAAGCTTTTGTGAAGAAGAAGAAGAACAAGTGATGAAAATGAATTATTGTTGTGGTTAGAAATGCAACCAAGGGTTAATCATGTCATGCTTAACACTTGTAGAGAGTTAACCATGAGCTAGGGTTAAAGGTTAGGTCAAATAATATCTTATGCTAGACAAAAGGAGTGGACAAAGTCAAAGATGCTTACAAGCCTCTACATGCTTTCAACAAATATCAACCTTGACCAATTCCACAATTTTTGAATTACTTAATGATAAAATATAAACCCTAATCTTAATCCTAGCATGGTTTAATCTCTATAAACACTAGTTGCATTTGTAACCTAGCATAATACAAACATGTACACAAATATACATATCACATATATACAATGTGCACATCAAGTGAGAAAAAGAAATCATAAGTGAGCTTAATATTAGTTATTATAATGTAATATATCAAATATATAATTATAAATTAAATTGTTAAATCAACAATTGATTTAATAATCCGGCTATATCACATATAACCGACTAATATCATGTGTGACAACTTATCGAATCAACACTTGATCCGATAACCCGGCTATATCTCATATAACCGACCAATGTCACAAATCGCGAGAATAGAATATGGTATCACATATCGTATTAATCTCGGTCCCGCACATAGCACATATGTGCTCCTACTCCGTTTCGCTTGAGCCAGGAAACTCCTGTGTAGGACTCTAAAGACTCGTCAATACGCTGGCAGTAGGTGATGATCATATCAAACACCCACAAGCCGCAAGTGGTCTGCTAAACGTAACGGCCACCCGGGTATTGAGCGATCAGAAGATCAACAAGCAAGCCTACTCGCACTCCTGCGAATTCAATCAGTAACACTACCGTACAGTCCTGTCTTTTCGTTTGATATATCGCATATCTCGCCTAGGGGTGGTAAACGTCAGACCCCAGTAACTCGATAAGTCGTGCCGATATGAGGCTCATAACGGGTCAAGAAACTACTGATAACACTTACCAGTATATCTTTAAAGCAGCCCTGGCCAGGGACTTCCTTTTATAGCCAATCGAGCACAACGCAACATTAACTTCCAATACCGGGAGAGACGAAACCCCTCCTATCGCTCATTGCCTCCATGTGATTCGGGATTGTACCGAAAAGCCACCGCTTTTCACGTTCTCTTGAACGTGGTAAGGTGGAAATCAAAGCACAGTGGGAATCACACAAGATTCTATGACGATCACGGGTCTACAGACTAACATGTACCGGTGTCACCAGAGAACTGCCATCTGACGTGAGGTATAATACCATCTGGGAGTTCTCGGCGAGTCCGTCCAGTATACCCAGTCTCCATTGAGCACCCGTATACTGTCTCTGATGTCAAACACCAATGGATATGGGATCATCCATCGCCTATCTACATGGGTCGAGAAGCTATACGCTAATCTACTCTGGTATATCGATACACCCTCGACTAGGAACATTTGAAGGATGTACTTAACGACTACTCTGTCCCTACTATTATGATCTACATCATAGTCCTGGTAGTCAAGTACTCATCCTAAGGGCTTTATCAATATGTAACATAGAGACAATCAGCGTACATGTTAAGATAAAGAGCAACTAGATAACATACTATCATGTCGAGCAAGAAAGTCCTCCATATATATGTCCAAGCATCCATTACAATATATATCGTATGTACAGTAATGGCCTCTAGACCATACATATAACTAACAGGCAGTCGGGTCTATCATGTATGCGATGTTATGTACGAGACCGGATGTAGCTTACTCACTAGGTGTAGTGAGTAGGTGCCAATCAGATCCCGGGAAAAAGTACTGCACAGCTGTGAAGAACAATCTTAAGTACTTAAGAAAGACTAAAGAAAAGTTCTTTATGTATGGTAACGGTGAACTCCAGTTGGAGTCTTTTACCGATTCGAGCTTCCAGAGTGATAAAGACGACAGTAAGACGGTCTCGGGTTTTTTCTTCACCCTCAATGGAGGGGCGGTATATTGGAAGAGTTCCAAACAAGATATCTTAGCAGTGTCGACAATGAAGGCTGAATACATCGCTGCCAAAGAGGCTGTCTGGATGAAGAAGTTCATTGCTGAACTTGGTGTGGTTCCATCCATTGAGCATCCAATACCTGTGTATTATGATAACAATGGAGTTGTGGCTTTGGCCTAGGAACCCCGGTCCCATCATAGATCCAGACATATTTATAGGTGGTATCACCTGATCCGAGAGATAGTAGATTGACGGGAGATCGAGGTAGGAGAGTTGACACGAAGGACAACGTAGTGGATCCACACACAAAGGCCCTCCCCCAGATGCAGTTTGAGAGGCTTTTTAGGATGTTGGGTATGAAATACTATAACAACTGGCCTTAATGCAAGTGGGAGATTGTTAGGAATATGTATGCCCTAGAGGCCATTATTGTATGATATAGTGGATGCATGGACATATATATAGAGGAATTTCTTACTCGACATGATAGTATGTTATCTGGTTGCTCTTTATCTTAACATGTACACTTTTATTATTATACTGTCTCTCTGATACATGTTGATAAAGCCCTTAGGATGTTTTCTTGACTACTAGGACTATGATGTGGATCATACTACTGGGACATATGTAGTCCACAAGCACATCCTTTATTTGTTCCTAGTCGAGGGGATATCAAGACAGGACATCGATCTTCCAGAGTAGACTAGTGTGTACGTTTCTTGACCCTATAGGGGGCGATGGTTGATCCCATAACCATTGATGTTTGACATAAAAGATTGTACACAGGTGCTCATTAGAGAATGGTTATTGATGTGAAAAAGCGTTTGTAGTTAACCGCAATCAATACGGCGTCATGTGTAGCTAGTTGTGGTGAATACGCGTCGTCCGCAGGGATGCATGGAATTTCTAATCTTGCTTTAAACGAGTTGATTGAAAGAAGGGGATAGTGGAGATTAGTTTCTAGATTTATGACACGGATGTAGAATTTATATGGAAAAAGGCTTGTAAGGTTCATCAGATTTAGTAGTCATGGATGAATATAAAAGATTACTCCTTTTATCTTTTGATAGATTTAAAACTAGATAGATAGTTGTGAATGAGGATTAGGGTTCTTCGAAAAAACTAGGGTTTCCACTCTTAACCCTTATCTTTTCATTGATCTCTATTCATGTCTATCATTTACCAAAACAATTATTAATCTAATATCAAATCGCGGTCGATACTATCAATAATTTGTAGCGTGCCCTATAAGGATATTAAAAATTCATTTGGTAAAGTTTATAAACTATATAAGACGTAAAAGGAGTTAAGAATTTTCATCATCCATTAATCTACCCTAATCCTATAAACCCTAACAAGCGGAGAATTACTCGCGCATATTTTGAGAAGAAGAAGAAAGGATTGAGAAGGAGATCATATTGTAAAATGCAGAACGTAAAAAAGCGATAAGAATAAAACTGCTACCTTTATTAATCGGCTAAATCAATTACACTTTTTGATCCTTTAGAAAGTGGAATACAAAACTCTAGTTTGCTTCTCGATCTCTCTTGAAGGAGGTAGATGAACAGCTGATTGATCAACCTGGATGCGTGGATCTTCTGTGACCTCATGATCACTTCGGTTTGATGCCTTTCCAAGTGACGCTCTCTGTCTTATTTATAGTCACAGAAGACACAAACCCAATATGTCATATGTGAGGGTTTGTTGGGACGATCCTACCCACAAAATCCCAAACCTTAACTCCTCAGAACGTCCGTGGATCCGCCGTGTTTATGGGGTAGTTGCCGCGGAAGGGCGGCGGTTTGGTGAGATCGTTGCTTCAATCTTTGGGTGCTGCCTGGAGTTGACATGTCGGATTTTACGTGATGTTTGGATTCTTCATATCTTCTTCTGAGTCTCTGCCTTTATTAATTTTGCGATTTTATTTAACTTCATCGGCAGATTGAATATTCCCGACATCTCGGATATCCCGATCACCAGACCTGAGCCAAATCTGCACAATATCTCAATTTATAATATTAGTAATATTTGTTATATCTTGAGATATTATCTAAACCATTTGTATGATATTATATTTTTAAGCAATTTGATTAATATTATTTGATATGATATGCATAATAAAAATATTATATAACTATTATATGCATATATTTTCCTTCATAATGTTTATTGTAATATATAAACATATGGTAAATAGTATTTTGCAGATAAAACCTCATATGTTTCGTATTTATAATAAACAGTTTTAAATATTTAAGAAAAGTAAGGAAAATATTATATCAAATGTGCGATATTTTCTACTGAACAAATACCCACAAACTTAACTTTGATCGTCCCGAACTAACTAGTTATTCAAGAGAGGGAGAAAAAGAAAAAGAAAAATCTAAGTAGCACACTTTCGTAGGCAACACGATTGCACTGAGCACGTGCAACAAGCCGTTAAACCTCTATGTGTCCCTAATAGGAGGAGTGTTGTCTCCTGAGGGTTTTCAGCGGATTACACCCACAAAATCCTATAAGAGAATGAAAATTACGTATAGAGATAAGAACTATAAAATAAAGAACTTGAAAATAAGAGTTTCCAACTACACCAGTTTTTCAGTTGCCATAAGCCCTATCTTAATGATTGTGAAAAGATGTTAGAAATAACATCATCCCTTAATAAAACATCGCCTTTAGTCTTCCTTCCTACCATTCATCCAAACATCGATCATATACCCCTACGTGTGTGTAAAAGTCATACCTACACTTAGAGAATTCAATTCAAGCTATCATACTCTTGTCCATCTTCCAAAGTACTTTATAGTTGGTGAATAATTTCGATGAAATTGCTCACACATGCTTCATGCGACCGTTAATACTTCTTGAGGTACTAACCGATCAATTACTAAATGTTCTCACGCATTAAGGCCTAAAATCTCGTCTTGCAACACCTAAGCTTTAGCAGTGGCTCCCAAACCAGTTGGTCTAAGACACTAGGTGATAAAGCACCCTCGCTATTTTTTTTATGCTTCTTAAATAATTACAAAACCAGTGCCCATTTTTTTCTTCACCATTTATACTTTTTTTATTATTTTATTTTTCATACTAAGGCTTTTAGACAAGAGCATTTCGAGGTATACCCAACTATCCCAAGTTTCAAGATGTGTGTAAGTGCGTATAGTAGGGTATCAACGTTCAAATGTTTGGCTTCAAAAATAGTGACTATTTTTCAGACATATTTTTATCCTCAGATTAACAATTTCGTCCATCTTACTTACCCTTGGGATAACGGCTTATAACTACTTATTATTAGTTTCGTTTAAGAAAACATCTAATTTTCTTGCTTTTCTCAAACTATACCTATTTTTCATATGTAATTTTTCACTTTTTAATCTTTTATTATAAAAAACATTTTTTATAGTGCTTAGTGCCAAAAGATAATTCAGTAAATACAAACTCCTCCCCAAACCTGTTTTCAGCAGTGTCCTCACTAATGTTGTTCTTAGAGCGCATAAATCTGTAGACTTGGGAAGAGAGAATAATAGGGGTAAAATAATAGTGAAATGAAAACTACCCCCAAAGTTGTACTTTGGCACGCACGGATCTTCAGTTAAGTCCTTTTTCACTCACCACCATTCTTAAGATAAGACAATTTTACCGAAATATGGATGTGAGGTGGAGGAAATTTAGTTATGATAAAGCGGCTCCTATAAAAACAGGAGCTCTTCCGCTGGGTCAGCGGAAAAATACGGTTTTAATCTATGCCCATATTCTTTAAAAATAGAACCGTTTTTTAATACTTTCAACTTCTACTGCCCCGTGCGGGTACACATACCACACCACAAAAGGTCCTTTCCAACGAGATTTTAGCTTAGACGGATGAAGATGTAGACGGGAATCGTAAAGAAGGACTTGTTGTCCTGGTATGAAGGTTTTTCTAAAAAGGTTTTTATCGTGGAACACTTTAGTCTGGTTCTTTACTATAACCGCATTATTGTAAGCTTCATCGCAGAGTTTGCTTAGCTCATTTAATTGCAGCTTCCGATTGCTGCCGGCTTGATCAAAATTGAAGTTAAGCTATTTTGTACCCCACATAGCTTTATGTTCGATCTCGACAGGAAGGTGGCAAGCCTTCCCAAACACAAGTCGGTATGAAGACATACCAAGATCGGTCTTATAAGTGGTACGAAATGCCCAAAGAGTATCCGTCAATTTGGTTGACCAATCTTTACGGCTCTTTGAAACCGTCTTTTCCAAAATTTGTTTGATTTGTCTATTGGAAATCTCAGCTTGCCCACTCGGTTGGGGATGATAGGGCGTAGAAAGTTTGTGGTTGATTAAATATTTCCGCATCAAAGCCTCGAAAGACCGATTACAGAAATTCATCCCGTTGTCGCTAATTATAGCGCGAGGGTGTCCGAATCGCGAAAAGATATTTTCTTTAAGGAACTTAATAACAACCTTGTTGTCATTAGTACGACACGGTATTGCTTCTACCCATTTTGAGATATAATCAACCGCTAGCAAGATATATAAATTCCCAAAAGAATTGGAAAATAGGCCCATAAAATCAATAACCCAAACATCGAATATCTCCACAACCAAGATAGGTTGGAGCGGCATCTCATTTATTCATGAAATCCGACCCATGCGTTGACACCATGGACAACTTTTGTAATGATCATATGCATATTTAAATAATATTGGCCAATAAAAGCCACATTGCAAAACTTTCTCCTCCATTTTACGTGGACCAAAGCGACCACCACATGCTTGATAATGACAAAAAGACAATACACTCTTGAATTCATCATTAGGGACACATCTGCAAATGATTTGATCGGGACAATACTTAAACAAATAAGGTTCATCCCAGTAAAAGTGTTTTACTTGGGATAGAAATCGATGGTTGTCTTATTTCGACCAATCGTTGGGAATAAGTCTTGTCGCTAGATAATTCACAATATCCATGAACCAAGGTTCGCAGGATACGGTCATGAGCTGTTCATCAGTAAAGAAGTTGTTTATTGGCAAGGTCAACGTTGGTGAAGAATTGATGCGTGCAAGATGGTCGTCTATGATGTTTTCACATCCACTCTTATCTCGTATGACAAGATCAAATTCTTGTAACAACATGATTCAACGTATTAGCCTACCTTTAGCATCCTTCTTTGATAAAAGGTGTCTTAGGGCGGAGTGATCGGTCTAAACCACTATTGGTGAGCTGATCAAGTAGGGCCTGAATTTTTCTAATGCAAATACAACTACCAAGAGTTCTTTCTCGGTAGTTGTGTAATTAGTTTGGGAATCGTTCAAGGTCCTATTTGCATAGTAAATTACATGTGGCATCTTATCAATGTGTTGTCCTAAGACTGCACCAATAGCAAAATCTGATGCATCACATATAAGCTCGAACGGGTGGTTCCAATTCGAAGACGATAGAATGGGGGCTGTATTGAGAGAACTTTTAAGTGATTCAAAAGCAGCTTCGCAATCCGAATCGAAGTGAAATGTTCTATCCTTGGACAAAAGAAGGGTTAAAGGTCTAGCAATTTTGATAAAGTCCTTAATGAATCTCCTATAAAATCCTGCATGACCAAGGAAAGATCGTATATCTTTGACGCATTTGGGAGGGGGAAGGTTATGAATGACATCTATTTTAGCTCTGTCTATCTCAATGCCTTTTCGTGAAATGATATATCCAAGGACAATACTTTCTTTGACCATGAAATGGCATTTTTCCCAATTTAGAGTTATGTTCTTATCCTTACAGCGGGTAAGAACCGCGTCAAGATGACATAGGCAATCCTCAAAGGAGTCCCCAAATATAGAGAAATCGTCCATAAATATCTCCAGAAAATTCTCGACCATGTCTGAGAATATCCCCATCATACACCGCTGAAATGTAGCGGGAGCGTTGCATAACCCAAAGGTGTCACGACCCAATTTAGGAACGTGACCGGCACTTAGACCACGTGACGTCAACAGGCGTAACACAATTTAAGTAAGCCGAAAACCCAGAAATCTAAACCATAAAAAGAAGTAAGTGATAAAAACATTGTTGAAACATTTGGAAATCTCAAGTAAAAATCTTAAAGCTTAAATTTATTTTCTTAAAAATTTTGGCAGCACCTCCTTTCTAAAACTAGCCCCGAAACGGGTACAAACACAGGATATAAATAAAGCATTCCGAAATGGGAGCAAATCACGGCAAAAGGCGGAAAACAATCACCACACGCATATATACGACGTAGCGAAAAATTAGGCAATAAGAATGAAAACAACATATGTAACGCCTTAGATTTAGATTAGTGTTAGTTTAGACGGTAATGCGGGTTTTTGGTAAAAAGTTTACCAATTTGGGTTCCTTAAATTTTATAACATTTAATTAATAATTTATTTTTATTTGTTATGGCTTGCACACACTTGTGCATGTTTATGTGAGGGTGTGTTTGTGTTAATCTAGATTAGTGACCATGACAACTTAACCCTAATCCTAATCTCTTACTTTGCCTTAACCTTAAATCCTAGATATTTGTTGTGGGAGATATTTGTTTTTTTTGGATTTGGGAAGAGGTGGCATGGTAACTCACTTGAGAGCATGGCTTGCATTTATGTGAGAGTTATTGCATGGTGCACACACCCTTATCCTCACCTCTCTCTCTCTCTTTTCTTCACACCTCATTCATTTCTCTCTCACTTTATCCCTTATCATTTTCTTCATCCCTCTCTCATCTCAACTGAACACTTATCATTACCTTCACAAATCTTCACTAATCCATCACTATACTTAACAAAATCTCACAAAAATCACATCTTTGGATTTGTTTTGCCTCTTGGATGCCTTGGAGCTTGGAAAACTAGGATCTTTGAGCTTGTGGGAGTGGGTAATGATCTCTATCTGTTCTTTATGTTGTTATAGTATTGTGTAGTCTTGTAGTTTTAGTTTAGAACGCTTAATATATCATTTCTTGCACATATCGTATTTTTAGTGTCAATATTTGATATCAGGATCTGCTGTGACCCCGAGAGTATACTAGAAAATCAAACAATGTAGTTGTGTTGTACCAGAGATCCTGAGCCTTCACCTGAAGCACGAACCACTAGGCTCGGACCATAGCCGGCGACATTCCCTTGAAATACGACGAACTCGGCCGTAGGATAGAGTTAGGGTGTGGGTTTTTGTGGGTAGCTGTCTGCTTTGTTTAGGTGTGTTTGGTCCTGTTTGATTTTTGGGATTTCTCCGTATACAAAATATGGGATCACCTAGCTAGTTTCTTGTGTTACGATTACGTGTGTTACGTTGTACGACACAGTTCGTGCACTTTGTGTGGTTTTGCTCTTGTGTCGGTTTCGTAGGGTCGCTACGCACGTTAGCCACAATACGAACACTTGAGAGTATGTTTTGAGTTGGTGCGTCGGTCAAACGTAGTTTGTACGTGTTTTGGGTCTATTGCTAATATATACTTGCTTTGTAATTTTGTGATTTTAGGATTGCAGGCAGGGACTTCGGACGCTGCGAAGAAGGGGAAACAGGTGGTTGGATTTACTTAGCAAGGAGCGTTGGTGAGTAGATTTAATATCTACAGGGGAATCGCCCGCATGGCGTTATGCGTCTGGGCTAGAGATGATATGATATTAGTCGCATATTCTGTTGCATATATAGAGCTTGCGCATACACCTCATTGCATATTACTACTTGTTGTGCTTGGACTTGTACCCTTCGGACACTGCACTATTATTGACGGCTCATGTTGCACGAGCACTGATTGTATTCCACACACACCGTCAATAATTACCATGACACGCACAACACCAATACATATATGATATTGTTTGGTTAGGGATATTGATACATTGATTCATATTCCATTGTGCATATGACATATAGCATACCTGTATACCTACATACTTACACATATGCCTTGACATGCTTACATGCTAGTTACCCTTATACCTATATGGTATTGTACCATTAGTGATAGGTATATACACATATGAGATATAGCTACATGTATATCTTGCATACATACTTACACTTATACTTGGAGGGTATTACATCATTACTGATAGGTAGATACATATACCTTGCTATACCTAAATGTTTACACATATATCTGGCTATAGCTACATGTTCACCTTTATTTGATGTTATATAGACTTGGAGAAATTAGGAACTGAATGATAAATTTATTAAATTGTTGCAGTTAAATAGCGGTTTTTTCTTTATATGCTCACATTTCAATTTTATGTTGCATATATTGTATTCATGAATTTTTGCATTGAGATATGGATTTTTCATGATCTTTTCTGGATTTGAGAACTGTGGTAGTTTCATGAAATTATGCATTATTTAAAAAACCCGGTTTCTCTTGATATGATATTTCAACAGCCACCATGAGATTTCTCGGTTCTGATATATACCCCATGCGAGGAGGCGTCGTGGGCCGTGTGCGGGTACATGGTGGGGCTCGGAGGTACCCCGGGGCAAGAAAGGTATGTCGATGGACTACTCCGATGAGCCTGACAAAGGAATCATAGCTACCGGTGATAGTATTTGGACACGGCGGATATCTGGGGGATACCGATCGAGGTTGTGTACGGACAAGCCTTACATATTTCGTGTGGTGCACACTCAGGTTCTATAAGTTGTACGTACATGACATAGGAGGGCCAGTCCCAGGTGACGGCGCCTCAAAGATGAGTATTTATGTGTCGATACTAGACACTTGTTTTCATGATATTTTTACTCCTAAGTATATATAACAGTGGAATGGGACGCTGTTATATATGCATATATATATATATATATATTAGTGGAATGGGACGCTAATATATATGTATACATATCTAATTTATATACATCATTATAATTTGAGGAAATTTGGGATTTTGATTGTCTTGATGGACTTTGGTCCTGCTACGAGGTCAGGATTCCGTGAGGATGACATGTTTTATCCCATACTCCGCATTTATTTTATATGCATTGCTTCATGTATTAGTAGTACCTGATAGAGTACATTTCATGATTGTTGCATATACATATTGCCATTTATTGCTTCATGTATTAGTACTACCTAATAGAGTACCTTTCATGACTGTTGCATACTTATTGCCATTTATTGCTATCCGCTTGCATATGTTAGATTCACGCTGTACGTGCATACATGCGATTACCTGCATATGTTATTTACTATTCACGAGTTGGCAACTCACCCCCGTTGTGCCACAGTGTTCTGCAGGTTGTTCCTCAGAGTAGTCAGAGGCAATGCTTTTCATCTATCCTATCGTCTTTTGCAGCGGATACCGCTACGGCTGACTGTGTATAGTTTTGCTATAGGTAGGTTTTGCGGTTATCCGATATTGCTCATTGTATATTCGTTGTACCATGTACTCTCCATCTACCACTTTCATGTATGATTTAGAGACTTGATGTGAGGACGATATTGTATATTATTCTGTGACTTAGAGGTCTTTTATGCAGTTTTATTTTTATCGTCTTTCATTTCTTCGCTACGGCGTCGTATATCTGTTGTGGTGGTTATTTTCTGCCTTTGGGCGTGTATTTGCTCCCGTTTAGGGATGCTTTCCTTATATCTTTGTTGTACCCCTTTTTGGGGCTGGTTTTTACAAAGGAGGTGCTGCCAAAATTTTAAAGGAAATAAAGTTGGACATTAAAGAATTTGGTTTGAGATTTTAAAAGTTTTAGAATCGCTATTATCACTTACTACTTTTGATGGTTTAGATTGCTGGGTTTTCAGCTTACTTAAATTGCGATACGCCTGTAGACGTTGCGTAGTTTAAGGGCCGTCACATGCCAATTTCGGATCGTGACAAAGTTGGTATCAGAGCGCTAGGTTTTACCTTTCGGAGTGTAGGATGACCTTGGTATGATGGAGTTGGTAGCTTAAGCAGAGTAACGTAGTGTGTGTGTGTCCGCGGCATACTTACGACACGGTACTCCGCCTAAAGTGACCTAAGTACTTATTGCTTGAAATTCCTTCCTTGATGATACATATCCTTGTGATTCGATTTCTGTGTTCTTATCGAATCCTTTCTCCATTTATAGCCTTTGCCGCCGATGACATGAGGACTCAGAGAGGTGCAGCGAGGGCCGAGGTCAGAGTTTACTCATTTGGGATGAGGATTGACCAGGATGGTACGCTCGCTGTACAGGAGGAGTTGGATCCGCCTTCGATAGATCATATCGCTAGGCTTAAGGAAAAGATGCAGGACTTGCGCCAGATGATATGGTCGTTGGTTCAGCCCAGTCGAGCAAAGCGACAGGAGGTTGCCACCCCTGTTACCCAATTGTTCCTTACGATCAGCGCACAACATAGTGTTACGTATACAACACCAGTGGACGCATCCCTATTCGATGAGGAGCGTCTTTCCGAGTCTTTAGGAGTCCGGGGACAGAGGAAGGCTCATGTAGGTGTACCAGCCTAAGGACAGAGGTTCAGTCTCCGTGATAGGTTTCGTGCACGTCGCGGGACTAGCAGAAGCTTGGGATGAGGACAGTCGCTCAGCTCTCATCCCCAAAGGGTCAGCAGCCATGGAGTGGATGTTTTCGATGCGGGAGCCTTCATCACTTCATCAGGAATTATTCCTTAGCACCGCGTCAGGCTCGTGTTCAGAGAGGTCATGGTCGCTGAGGGTTCGCTCAGAGGGGACAGGTTGGCAGAGGAGGAGTTCAGCCAGTTGCGTGTAGAGGGCGGGCCCGAGAGTTTGCTTCTACTCATCGGGACGCGCGGGCGTCCAATGCAGAGTTTACAGGTATTCTTAATTCGTATGTTCTTTTGGTGCATTTGTTTGTTTTACAAACTTTGTGCCGTAGTTGCGCCGAGAGTCGTGTTAGTTAGATTAGCCATTTGCTGTGTTAACTTCTGTCTGCGATTCTTTTGTTGCGCGACGCCTGTTTCGGTCGTGTTCCAATCAGATAGGAGATAGAGATTCGTCCATCGTTTTGGTCCTTCTAGAGATGTTGGATTTGACATTCTCCTGGGCACGGACTTGTAGGTACGTGCTATGCCTTTGTGGACTGCCGTGAGGAAACAGTCAGGTTTTGTTTTCCCGGCAAGTCAGTTCTTGTTGTGCAGGGGGACAGTGGTGCCGTCTCTCACAGCTTGAATTCAGCCTTTTTCGCTAGTCGACATTTCAGGAGAGGATGTCGAGGATTCTTTGCTTTCATTCGTGATACCGGAGCCACAGTGGGTTTGTTGGACCGGGTTCCTATCGTGCGAGAGTTTTCCGACGTTGTTCCAGATGAGCCGGCGGAGCTTAGGGAGCTTAAGGATCAGCTGTGGAGTTGCTTGTAAGGGGGCTTGTGCGTCTAAGTGTTTTGCTTTGAGAAGCTCCTATTCTGTTCGTCAGGAGAAGGACGGCAGTTTGAGGTTGTGTATTGATGGATCGCCAATTGAACCGGGTTACGGTGCAGATAGGTATCCTTTACCTCACATTGACGATTTGTTCGATCAGGTCCAGGGTGCAAGACATTTTTCTAAGTTTATTTTGGGATCAGGTGATCATTGTTGCGGGTTCAAAGTGATGACATTCCGAAGACTGCTTTTGTGCGTGCTACGGGGTTTATGAGTTTTGGTGGTGTCGTTGGACTCACCAATGCCCTAGCAGCATTCATGAATATGATGAACCGGATTTCTTCAGGCCATTCCTCGACCAGTTTATTGTTGTGTCAATGATGGCATTCTGATCTATTCCAAGAGTCGTGAGGAACGTGATCAGCACTTGAGGATTTGTTTTGCAGACATTGGGAAAGCACAAGCTGTTTGATAAATTCTCGGAGTGTTCCTTCAGGCTTGATTGTGTTGACTCCTAGGTCTCGTAGTTACGGGAGACGGTTTACGTATGGACCCGAGGAAGTCGAGGCCGTACAGCTTTGGCCTAGACTTGTGTATGGGACGGAGGTCCGCAGATTTTTGGGCTTAGCAGGTTTTTACTGCCGTTTCGTGCAGGATTGCTAGTGTATCGCTGCACCGTTGATTGAACTGACCGGAAAGGAGGTTCCTTTTCTTTGGAATGAGGCATGCATGCGGATTTTTCAGCAGTTGAAGACTCGGTTGACGACTGCACCAGTTCTTTCTTTGCTTTTGGATCGGGCGACTTTGTTGTTTACTGTGATGTTTTGCGAGTAGGGCTCAATTGTGTACTGATGTGACACTTTAGAGTTATCGCTTTTCCTTCCCGACAGTTTGGGGAAGTACGAGCAGGATATCCCACTCATGATCTGAAGATGGCCGCGGTGGTCGTGCGTTGAAGATTTGGAGACACTACTTGTGTGGAAACTCGTGTCAGATTTTTACGGACCACCAGAGCTTAATGTACATCTTCTTGCAGCGGGTTTTGATTGTTGAGACAGCGCCGTTGGATGGAGCTTGTGAAGGATTGTGTTTGTGAGATCCTCGTTACCCGTGATAAGGCGATTGTGGTAGCTGATGCTGGAGTCGTAGGCCCGGGG